>BTHF01000056.1:0-88290 GCA_033242345.1 Citrus unshiu
TGGGCGCGGCTGTGCCCGGGGCCTATTTTCGGCACACGGAGTCCGCTCGCAAAGTCTCATGCCATTCCGAGTCCGGCGGACGAAGTTGTCCAACCCCACCCCCCAAGGCTATAGCCCACCCGTTTTTGTGGCCTTTTTCCGCTGGACGACCTCGGTGGCCCGGCCTTCGGGGGGTTATTTTTAGGCGCGGCTGTGACCGGGGTCTATTTTCGGCACATGGAGGCCGCTCGCAAAGGCTCGCGCCATTCCGAGTCCGGCGGACGAAGTTGGCCAGCCCCACCCCCCAAGGCAATAGACCTCCTGTTTTTGTGGCCTTTTTCCGCTGGACGAACTTGGCGCCCCGGCATTCGGTCGGTTATTTTTGGGCTCGGCTGTGCGCGGGGCCTATTTTCGGCACACGGAGGCTGCTTGCAAAGTCTCGCGCCATTCCGAGTCCGGCGGACGAAGTTGGCAAGCCCCACCCCCCGAGGCTATCGCCCACCCGTTTTTTGTGGCCTTTTTCCGCTGGACGAACTTGGCGCCCCGGCCTTCGGGCGGTTTTTTTTGGGCGCGGCTGTGCCCGGGGCCTATTTTCGGAACACGGAGGCCGCTCGCAAAGTCTCGCGCCATTCCGAGTCCGGCGGAAGAAGTTGGCCAGCCCCACCCCCCAAGGCTATAGCCCACCCGTTTTTGTGGCCTTTTTCCGCTGGACGAACTTGGCGCCCCGGCCTTCAGGTGGTTATTTTTTGTTTGTGGCTTTGCCCGGGGCATATTTTCGACACACGGAGGCCGCTCCCAAACTCTCGCGCCATTCCTAGTCCGGCGGACGAAGTTGGCCAGCCCCACCCCGCAAGGCTATAGCCCACCCGTTTTTTGTGGCCTTTTTCCGCTGGACGAACTTGGCGCCCCGGCCTTCGGGTGGTTATTTTTGGGTACGGCTTCACCCGCGGCCTATTTTTGGCACACGGAGGCCACTCGCAAAGTCTCGCGCCATTCCGAGTGCGGCGGACGAAGTTGGCCAGCCCCACCCCCCAAGGCTATAGCCCACCCGTTTTTTGTGGCCTTTTTCCGCTGGACGAACTTGGCGCCCCGGCCTTCGGGTGATTATTTTTGGGCGCGGCTGTGCCCGGGGCCTATTTTCGGCACACGGAGTCCGCTCGCAAAGTCTCATGCCATTCCGAGTCCGGCGGACGAAGTTGTCCAACCCCCACCCCCCAAGGCTATAGCCCACCCGTTTTTGTGGCCTTTTTCCGCTGGACGACCTCGGTGGCCCGGCCTTCGGGGGGTTATTTTTAGGCGCGGCTGTGACCGGGGTCTATTTTCGGCACATGGAGGCCGCTCGCAAAGGCTCGCGCCATTCCGAGTCCGGCGGACGAAGTTGGCCAGCCCCACCCCCCAAGGCAATAGACCTCCTGTTTTTGTGGCCTTTTTCCGCTGGACGAACTTGGCGCCCCGGCATTCGGTCGGTTATTTTTGGGCTCGGCTGTGCGCGGGGCCTATTTTCGGCACACGGAGGCTGCTTGCAAAGTCTCGCGCCATTCCGAGTCCGGCGGACGAAGTTGGCAAGCCCCACCCCCCGAGGCTATCGCCCACCCGTTTTTGTGGCCTTTTTCCGCTGGACGAACTTGGCGCCCCGGCCTTCGGGCGGTTTTTTTGGGCGCGGCTGTGCCCGGGGCCTATTTTCGGAACACGGAGGCCGCTCGCAAAGTCTCGCGCCATTCCGAGTCCGGCGGAAGAAGTTGGCCAGCCCCACCCCCCAAGGCTATAGCCCACCCGTTTTTGTGGCCTTTTTCCGCTGGACGAACTTGGCGCCCCGGCCTTCAGGTGGTTATTTTTTGTTTGTGGCTTTGCCCGGGGCATATTTTCGACACACGGAGGCCGCTCCCAAACTCTCGCGCCATTCCTAGTCCGGCGGACGAAGTTGGCCAGCCCCACCCCGCAAGGCTATAGCCCACCCGTTTTTGTGGCCTTTTTCCGCTGGACGAACTTGGCGCCCCGGCCTTCGGGTGGTTATTTTTGGGTACGGCTTCACCCGCGGCCTATTTTTGGCACACGGAGGCCACTCGCAAAGTCTCGCGCCATTCCGAGTCCGGCGGACGAAGTTGGCCAGCCCCACCCCCCCAAGGCTATAGCCCACCCGTTTTTGTGGCCTTTTTCCGCTGGACGAACTTGGCGCCCCGGCCTTCGGGTGATTATTTTTGGGCGCGGCTGTGCCCGGAGCCTATTTTCGGCACACGGAGTCCGCTCGCAAAGTCTCATGCCATTCCGAGTCCGGCGGACGAAGTTGTCCAACCCCACCCCCCAAGGCTATAGCCCACCCGTTTTTGTGGCCTTTTTCCGCTGGACGACCTCGGTGGCCCGGCCTTCGGGGGGTTATGTTTAGGCGCGGCTGTGACCGGGGTCTATTTTCGGCACATGGAGGCCGCTCGCAAAGGCTCGCGCCATTCCGAGTCCGGCGGACGAAGTTGGCCAGCCCCACCCCCCAAGGCAATAGACCTCCTGTTTTTGTGGCCTTTTTCCGCTGGACGAACTTGGCGCCCCGGCATTCGGTCGGTTATTTTTGGGCTCGGCTGTGCGCGGGGCCTATTTTCGGCACACGGAGGCTGCTTGCAAAGTCTCGCGCCATTCCGAGTCCGGCGGACGAAGTTGGCAAGCCCCACCCCCCGAGGCTATCGCCCACACCGTTTTTGTGGCCTTTTTCCGCTGGACGAACTTGGCGCCCCGGCCTTCGGGCGGTTTTTTTGGGCGCGGCTGTGCCCGGGGCCTATTTTCGGAACACGGAGGCCGCTCGCAAAGTCTCGCGCCATTCCGAGTCCGGCGGAAGAAGTTGGCCAGCCCCACCCCCCAAGGCTATAGCCCACCCGTTTTTGTGGCCTTTTTCCGCTGGACGAACTTGGCGCCCCGGCCTTCAGGTGGTTATTTTTTGTTTGTGGCTTTGCCCGGGGCATATTTTCGACACACGGAGGCCGCTCCCAAACTCTCGCGCCATTCCTAGTCCGGCGGACGAAGTTGGCCAGCCCCACCCCGCAAGGCTATAGCCCACCCGTTTTTGTGGCCTTTTTCCGCTGGACGAACTTGGCGCCCCGGCCTTCGGGTGGTTATTTTTGGGTACGGCTTCACCCGCGGCCTATTTTTGGCACACGGAGGCCACTCGCAAAGTCTCGCGCCATTCCGAGTGCGGCGGACGAAGTTGGCCAGCCCCACCCCCCAAGGCTATAGCCCACCCGTTTTTGTGGCCTTTTTCCGCTGGACGAACTTGGCGCCCCGGCCTTCGGGTGATTATTTTTGGGCGCGGCTGTGCCCGGGGCCTATTTTCGGCACACGGAGTCCGCTCGCAAAGTCTCATGCCATTCCGAGTCCGGCGGACGAAGTTGTCCAACCCCACCCCCCAAGGCTATAGCCCACCCGTTTTTGTGGCCTTTTTCCGCTGGACGACCTCGGTGGCCCGGCCTTCGGGGGGTTATTTTTAGGCGCGGCTGTGACCGGGGTCTATTTTCGGCACATGGAGGCCGCTCGCAAAGGCTCGCGCCATTCCGAGTCCGGCGGACGAAGTTGGCCAGCCCCACCCCCCAAGGCAATAGACCTCCTGTTTTTGTGGCCTTTTTCCGCTGGACGAACTTGGCGCCCCGGCATTCGGTCGGTTATTTTTGGGCTCGGCTGTGCGCGGGGCCTATTTTCGGCACACGGAGGCTGCTTGCAAAGTCTCGCGCCATTCCGAGTCCGGCGGACGAAGTTGGCAAGCCCCACCCCCCGAGGCTATCGCCCACCCCGTTTTTGTGGCCTTTTTCCGCTGGACGAACTTGGCGCCCCGGCCTTCGGGCGGTTTTTTTGGGCGCGGCTGTGCCCGGGGCCTATTTTCGGAACACGGAGGCCGCTCGCAAAGTCTCGCGCCATTCCGAGTCCGGCGGAAGAAGTTGGCCAGCCCCACCCCCCAAGGCTATAGCCCACCCGTTTTTGTGGCCTTTTTCCGCTGGACGAACTTGGCGCCCCGGCCTTCAGGTGGTTATTTTTTGTTTGTGGCTTTGCCCGGGGCATATTTTCGACACACGGAGGCCGCTCCCAAACTCTCGCGCCATTCCTAGTCCGGCGGACGAAGTTGGCCAGCCCCACCCCGCAAGGCTATAGCCCACCCGTTTTTGTGGCCTTTTTCCGCTGGACGAACTTGGCGCCCCGGCCTTCGGGTGGTTATTTTTGGGTACGGCTTCACCCGCGGCCTATTTTTGGCACACGGAGGCCACTCGCAAAGTCTCGCGCCATTCCGAGTGCGGCGGACGAAGTTGGCCAGCCCCACCCCCCAAGGCTATAGCCCACCCGTTTTTGTGGCCTTTTTCCGCTGGACGAACTTGGCGCCCCGGCCTTCGGGTGATTATTTTTGGGCGCGGCTGTGCCCGGGGCCTATTTTCGGCACACGGAGTCCGCTCGCAAAGTCTCATGCCATTCCGAGTCCGGCGGACGAAGTTGTCCAACCCCACCCCCCAAGGCTATAGCCCACCCGTTTT
This sequence comes from Citrus unshiu, assembly GCA_033242345.1. Taxonomy (NCBI): domain Eukaryota; kingdom Viridiplantae; phylum Streptophyta; class Magnoliopsida; order Sapindales; family Rutaceae; genus Citrus; species Citrus unshiu. Next base: position 4,479 of record BTHF01000056.1, read on the forward strand.
TGTGGCCTTTTTCCGCTGGACGACCTCGGTGGCCCGGCCTTCGGGGGGTTATTTTTAGGCGCGGCTGTGACCGGGGTCTATTTTCGGCACATGGAGGCCGCTCGCAAAGGCTCGCGCCATTCCGAGTCCGGCGGACGAAGTTGGCCAGCCCCACCCCCCAAGGCAATAGACCTCCTGTTTTTGTGGCCTTTTTCCGCTGGACGAACTTGGCGCCCCGGCATTCGGTCGGTTATTTTTGGGCTCGGCTGTGCGCGGGGCCTATTTTCGGCACACGGAGGCTGCTTGCAAAGTCTCGCGCCATTCCGAGTCCGGCGGACGAAGTTGGCAAGCCCCACCCCCCGAGGCTATCGCCCACCCGTTTTTGTGGCCTTTTTCCGCTGGACGAACTTGGCGCCCCGGCCTTCGGGCTGTTTTTTTGGGCGCGGCTGTGCCCAGGGCCTATTTTCGGAACACGGAGGCCGCTCGCAAAGTCTCGCGCCATTCCGAGTCCGGCGGAAGAAGTTGGCCAGCCCCACCCCCCAAGGCTATAGCCCACCCGTTTTTGTGGCCTTTTTCCGCTGGACGAACTTGGCGCCCCGGCCTTCAGGTGGTTATTTTTTGTTTGTGGCTTTGCCCGGGGCATATTTTCGACACACGGAGGCCGCTCCCAAACTCTCGCGCCATTCCTAGTCCGGCGGACGAAGTTGGCCAGCCCCACCCCGCAAGGCTATAGCCCACCCGTTTTTGTGGCCTTTTTCCACTGGACGAACTTGGCGCCCCGGCCTTCGGGTGGTTATTTTTGGGTACGGCTTCACCCGCGGCCTATTTTTGGCACACGGAGGCCACTCGCAAAGTCTCGCGCCATTCCGAGTCCGGCGGACGAAGTTGGCCAGCCCCACCCCCCAAGGCTATAGCCCACCCGTTTTTGTGGCCTCTTTCCGCTGGACGAACTTGGCGCCCCGGCCTTCGGGTGGTTATTTTTGGGCGCGGCTGTGCCCGGGGCCTATTTTCGGCAAACGGAGGCCGCTCGCATAATCTCGCGCCATTCCGAGTCCGGCGGACGAAGTTGGCCAGCCCCACCCCCCAAGGCTATAGCCCACCCGTTTTTGTGGCCTTTTTCCGCTTGACGAACTTGGCGCCCCGTCCTTCGGGCGGTTATTCATCGATGCGGCTGTGCCCGGGGCCTATTTTTGGCAAACAGAGTACGCTCGCAAAGTCTTGCGCCATTCCGAGTCCGGCGGACGAAGTGGGCCAGCCCCACCCCCCAAGGCTATAGCCCACCCGTTTTTGTGGCCTTTTTCCGCTGGACGAACTTGGCGCCCCGGCCTTCGGGCGGTAATTTTTGGGCGCGGCTGTGCCCAGGTCCTATTTACGGCACACGGAGGCAGTTCGTAAAGTCTCGCGCCATTCCGAGTCCGGCGGACGAAGTTGGACAGCCCCACCCCCCAAGGCTATAGCCCACCCGTTTTTGTGGCCTCTTTCCGCTGGACGAACTTGGCGCCCCGGCCTTTGGGCGGTTATTTTTGGGTGCGGCTGTGCCCGGGGCCTATTTTCGGCACACGGAGGCCGCTCGCAAAGTCTCGCGCCATTCCGAGTCCGGTGGACGAAGTTGGCCAGCCCCACCCCCCAAGGCTATAGCCCACCCGTTTTTGTGGCCTTTTTCCGCTTGACGAACTTGGCGCCCCGTCCTTCAGGCGGTTATTTATGGATGCGGCTGTGCCCGGGGCCTATTTTCAGCAAACGGAGGTCGCACGCAAAGTCTTGCGCCATTCTGAGTCCGGCGGACGAAGTGGGCCAGCCCCACCCCCCAAGGCTATAGCCCACCCATTTTTGTGGCCTTTTTCCGCTGGACGAACCTGACGCCCCGGCCTTCGGGCAGTAATTTTTTGGTGCGGCTGTGCCCAGGTCCTATTTTCGGCACACGGAGGCAGTTCGTAAAGTCTCGCACAATTCCGAGTCCGGCGGACGATGTTGGCGAGCCCCACCCCCCAAGGCTATAGCTCACACGTTTTTGTGGCCTTTTTCCGCTTGACGAACTTGACGCCCCGGCCTTCGGGCGGTAATTTTTGGGCGTGACTGTGCCCAGGGCCTATTTTCAGCACCAGGAGGCCGTTCGTAAAGTCTCGCGCCATTCCGAGTCCGGCGGACGATGTTGGCCAGCCCCACCCCCGAAGGCTATAGCCCACCCGTTTTTGAGGCCTTTTTCCGCTGGACGAACTTGTCGCCCCGGCCTTCGGGCGGTTATTCTTTGTACGTGGCTTTGCCCGGGGCCTATTTTTGGCACACGGAGGCCGCTCACATAGTCTCGCACCATTCCTAGTCCGGCGGACGAAGTGGGCGAGCCCCACCCCCCAAGGCTATAGCCCACCAGTTTTTGTGGCCATTTTCCGCTGGACGAACTTGACGCCCAGGCCTTCGGGCGGTTATTTTTTGGCGACGCTGTGCCCGGGGCCTATTTTCTGCACACGGAGGCCACTCGCAAAGTCTCGCGCCATTCGGAGTCCGGCGGACGAAGTTGGCCAGCCCCACCCCCCAAGGCTATAGCCCACCCGTTTTTGTGGGCTTTTTCCGCTGGACGAACTGGGTGCCCCGGCCTTCGGGTAGTTATTTTTGGGCGCGGCTGTGCCCGCAGCCTATTTTCGGCACACGGAGGCCGCTCGCAAAGTCTCGCGCCATTTCGAGTCCGGCGGACGAACTTTGCTAGCCCCAACCCCCAAGGCTATAGCCCACCCGTTTTTGTGGCCTTTTTCCTCTGGACGAACTTGGCGCCCCGGCCTTCGGGCGGTTATTTTTGGGAGCGGCTGTCCCCACGGCCTATTTTTGGCACACGGAGGCCAATCGCAAAGTCTCGTGCCATTCGGAGTCCGGCGGACGAAGTTGGCCAGCCCCACCCCCCAAGGCTATAGCCCACCCGTTTTTGTGGCCTTTTTCCGCTGGACGAACATGGCGCCCCGGCCTTCGGGGGGTTATTTTTGGGCGCGGCTGTGTCCGCGGTCTATTTTTGGCACACGGAGGCCGCTCGTAAAGTCTCGCGCCATTCCGAGTCCGGCGGACGAAGTTGGCCAGCCCCACCGCCCAAGGCTATAGCCCACCCGATTTTGTGGCCTTTTTCCGCTGGACGAACTTGGCGCCCTCGGCCTTTGGGCAGTTAGTTTTTGGGCGCGCCTGTGTCCGCGGCCTATTTTTGGGACACGGAGGTGCCTCGCAAAGTCTCGCGCCATTCCGAGTCCGGCGGACGAAGTGGGCCAGCCCCACCCCCCAAGGCTATAGCCCACCCGTTTTTGTGGCCTTTTTCCGCTGGACGAACTTGGCGCCCCGGCCTTCGGGCGGTTATTTTTGGGCGTGGCTGTGCCCGCGGCCTATTTTTTGCACACGGAGGTGCCTCGCAAAGTCTCGCGCCATTCCGAGTCCGGCGGACGAAGTTGGCCAGCCCCACCCCCCTAGGCTATAGCCCACCCGTTTTTGTGGCCTTTTTCCGCTGGACGAACTTGGTGCCCCGGCCTTCAGGTGGTTATTTTTGGGCGCGACTGTGCCCGCGGCCTATTTTTAGGACACGGAGGTGCCTCGCAAAGTCTCGTGGCATTCCGAGTCCGGCGGACGAAGTTGGCCAGCCACACCCCCCGAAGCTATAGCCCACCATTTTTTGTGGCCATTTTCCGCTGGACGAACTTGGCGCGCCGGTGGTCGGGCGGTTATTTTCGGGCGCGGCTGTACCCACGGCCTATTTTTGGCACATGGAGGTGCCTCACAAAGTCTCGCGCCATTCCGAGTCCGGCGGACGAAGTTGGCCAGCCCCACGCCCCAAGCCTGTAGCCCACCGGTTTTTGTGGCCTTTTTCCGCTGGACGAACTTGGCGCCCCGGTCTTCGGGCGGTTATTTTTGGGCTCGGCTGTGTCCGCGGCCTATTTTTGGCACACGGAGGCCGCTCGCAAAGTCTCGCCCCATTCCGAGTCCGGCGGACGAAGTGGGCCAGCCCCACCCCCCAAGGCTATAGCCCACCCGTTTTTGTGGGCTTTTTCCGCTGGACGAACTGGGTGCCCCGGCCTTCGGGTAGTTATTTTTGGGCGCGGCTGTGCCCGCGGCCTATTTTCGGCACACGGAGGCCGCTCGCAAAGTCTCGCGCCATTTCGAGTCCGGCGGACGAACTTTGCCAGCCCCACCCCCCAAGGCTATAGCCCACCCGTTTTTGTGGCCTTTTTCCGCTGGACGAACTTCGCGCCCCTGCCTTTGGGCGGTTATTTTTGGGCGCGGCTGTGCCCGCGGCCGATTTTTGGCACACGGAGGCCACTCACAAAGTCTCGCGTCATTCCGAGTCCGGCGGACGAAGTTGGCCAGCCCCACCCCCCAAGGCTATAGCCCACCCGTTTTTGTGGCCTTTTTCCGCTGGACGAACTTGGCGCCCCGGCCTTCGGGCGGTTATTTTTGGGCGTGGCTGTGCCCGCGGCCTATTTTCGGCACACGGAGGCCATTCGCAAAGTCTCGCGCCATTCCGAGTCCGGCGGACGAAGTTGGCCAGCCCCACCCCCCAAGGCTATAGCCCACCCGTTTTTGTGGCCTTTTTCCGCTGGACGAACATGGCGCCCCGGCCTTCGGGGGGTTATTTTTGGGCGCGGCTGTGCCCACGGTCTATTTTTGGCACACGGAGGCCGCTCGCAAAGTCTCGCGCCATTCCGAGTCCGGCGGACGAAGTTGGCCAGCCCCACCCCCCAAGGCTATAGCCCACCCGTTTTTGTGGCCTTTTTCCGCTGGACGAACATGGCGCCCCGGCCTTCGGGGGGTTATTTTTGGGCGCGGCTGTGCCCACGGTCTATTTTTGGCACACGGAGGCCGCTCGCAAAGTCTCGCGCCATTCCGAGTCCGGCGGACGAAGTTGGCCAGCCCAAGCCCCCAAGGCTATAGCCCACCCGTTTTTGTAGCCTTTTTCCGCTGGACGAACTTGGCGCCCCGGCCTTCGGGCGTTTATTTTTGGGCGTTGCTGTGTCCGTGGCCTATTTTTGGCACACGGAGGTCGCTCGCAAAGTCTCGCGCCATTCTATGTCTGGCGGACGAAGTCGGCCAGCCTCACCCCCCAAGGCTATAGCCCACCCGTTTTGTGTGGCCTTTTTCCGCTGGACGAACTTGGCGCCCTGGCCTTCGGGCTGTTAGTTTTGGGCTTGGCCGTGCCCGCGGCCTATTTTTGTCGCACGGAGACCGCTCGCAAAGTCTCGCACCATTCCGAGTCCGGCGGACGAAGTTGGCCAGTCCCACCCCCCAAGGCTATAGCCCACCCGTTTTTGTGGCCTTTTTCCGCTGGATGAACTTGGCGCCCCGGCCTTCGGGCGGTTATTTTTGGGAGCGGCTGTCCCCATGGCCTATTTTTGGCACATGGAGGCCAATCGCAAAGTCTCGTGCCATTCCGAGTCCGGCGGACGAAATTGGCCAGCCCCACCCCCCAAGGCTATAGCCCACCCGTTTTTGTGGCCTTTTTCCGCTGGACGAACATGGCGCCCCGGCCTTCGGGGGGTTATTTTTGGGCGCGGCTGTGTCCGTGGTCTATTTTTGGCACACGGAGGCCGCTCGTAAAGTCTCGCGCCATTCCGAGTCCGGCGGACGAAGTTGGCCAGCCCCACCCCCCAAGGCTATAGCCCACCCGTGTTTGTGGCCTTTTTCCGCTGGACAAACTTGGCGCCCCGGCCTTCGGTCGGTTATTTTTGGGTGCGGCTGTGCCCGTGGCTTATTTTTGGCACATTGAGGCTGCTCGCAAAGTCTCGCGCCATTCCGAGTCCGGCGGACGAAGTTGGCCAGTCCCACCCCCCAAGGCTATAGCCCACCCGTTTTTGTGGCCTTTTTCCGCTGGACGAACTTGGCGCCCCGGCCTTCAGGCCGTTATTTTTGGGCGCGGCTGTGCCCGCAGCCTATTTTTGGCACAAGGAGGTGCATCGCAAAGTCTCGCGCCATTCCGAGTCCGGCGGACGAAGTTGGCCAGCCCCACCCCCCAAGGCTATAGCCCACCCGTTTTTGTGGCCTTTTTCCGCTGGACGAACTTGGTGCCCCGGCCTTCGGGCCGTTATTTTTGGGCACGGCTGTGCCCGCGGCCTATTTTTGGCACACGGAGGTGCCTCGCAAAGTCTCGCACCATTCCGAGTCCGGCGGACGAAGTTGGCCCGCCCCACCCCCCAAGGCTATAGCCCACCCGTTTTTGTGGCCTTTTTCCGCTGGACAAACTTGGCGCCCCGGCCTTCGGTCGGTTATTTTTGGGCGCGGCTGTGCCCGTGGCTTATTTTTGGCACATTGAGGCTGCTCGCAAAGTCTCGCGCCATTCCGAGTCCGGCGGACGAAGTTGGCCCGCCCCACCCCCCAAGGCTATAGCCCACCCGTTTTTGTGGCCTTTTTCCGCAGGAGGAACTCGGCGCCCCGGCCTTCGGGCGTATATTTTTGGGAGCGTCTGTGCCCACAGCCTATTTTTGGCACACGGAGGCCACTCGCAAATTCTCGCGCAATTCCGAGTCCGGCGGACGAACTCGGCCAGCCCCACCCACCAAGGCTATAGCCCACCCGTTTTTGTGGCCTTTTTCCGCTGGACGAACTAGGCGGCCCGGCCTTCGGGTGGTTATTTTTGGGTGCGGCTGTGCCCACGGCCTATTTTTGGCACACGGAGGCCGCTCGCAAAGTCTCGCGCCATTCCGAGTCCGGCGGACGAAGTTGGCCAGCCCCACCCCCCAAGGCTATAGCCCACCCGTTTTTGTGGCCTTTTTCCGGTGGACGAACTTGGCGCCCCGGCCTTCGGGTGGTTATTTTTAGGCGCGGCTGTGCCCGCGCCCAATTTTTGGCACACGGAGGCCGCTCGCAAAGTCTCGCGCCATTCCGACTCCGGCGGACGAAGTTGGACAGCCCCACCCCCCAAGGCTATTGCCCACCCGTTTTTGTGGGCTTTTTCCGCTGGACGAACTTGGCGCCCCGGCCTTCGGGTGGTTATTTTTGAGCGCGGCTGTGCCCACCGCCTATTTTTGGCACACAGAGGCTGGTCGAAAAGTCTCGCGCCATTCCGAGTCCGGCGGACGAAGTTGGGCAGCCCCACCGCCCAAGGCTATAGCCCACCCGTTTTTGCGGCCTTTTTCCGCTGGACGAACTTGGCGCCCCGGCCTTCGGGCGGTTATTTTTGGGCGTGGCTGTGCCCGCGGCCTATTTTTTGCACACGGAGGTGCCTCGCAAAGTCTCGCACCATTCCGAGTCCGGCGGACGAAGTCGGCCAGCCCCACCCCCCAAGGCTATAGCCCACCCGTTTTGTGTGGCCTTTTTCCGCTGGACTAACTTGGCGCCCCGGCCCTCCGGGCAGTTATTTGTGGGCGCGGCTGAGCCCGCGGCCTATTTTTGGCACACGGAGGCCGCTCGCAAAGTCACGCACCATTCCGAGTCCGGCGGACGAAGTTGGACAGCCCCACCCCCCAAGGCTATAGCCCACCCGTTTTTGTGGCCTTTTTCCGCTGGACGAACTTGGCGCCCCGGCCCTCGGGCGGTTATTTTTGGGCGCGGCTGTGCCCGCGGCCTACTTTTGGAACACGGAGGTGCCTCGCAAAGTCTCGGGCCTTTCCGAGTCCGGCGGACGAAGTTGGCCAGCCCCACCCCCCAATGCTATAGCCCACCCGTTTTTGTGGCCTTTTTCCGTTGGACGAACTTGGCGCCCCGGCCTTCGGGTGGTTATTTTTCGGCGCTGCTTTGACCGCGGCCTATTTTTGGCACACAGAGGTGCCTCGCAAAGTCTCGCTCCATTCCGAGTCCGGCGGACGAAGTTGGCCAGCGCCACCCCCCAAGGCTATAGCCCACCCGTTTTTGTGGCCTTTTTCCGCGGGACGAACTTGGCGCCCCGGCCTTCGGCCGGTTATTTTTGGGCGCGGCTGTAACCGTGGCCTATTTTTGGCACACGGAGGCGCCTCACAAAGTCTCGTGCCATTCCGAGTCCGGCGGACGAAGTTGGCCAGCCCCACCCCCCAAGGCTATAGCCCACCCGTTTTTGTGGCCTTTTTCCGCTGGACGAACTTGGCACCCCGGGCTTCGGGTGGTTATTTTTGGGCGCGGCTGTGCCCACGGCCTATTTTTGGCACATGGAGGCGCCTTACAAAGTCTTGCGCCATTCCGAGTCCGGTGGATGAAGTTGGCCAGCCCCAGCCCCCAAGGCTATAGCCCACCCGTTTTTGTGGCCTTTTTCCGCTGGACGAACATGGCGCCCCGGCCTTCGGGCGGTTATTTTTGGGAGCGGCTGTGCTCGCGGCTTATTTTTGGCACACGGAGGCACCTCGTAAACTCTCGCGCCATTCCGAGTCCGGCAGACGAAGTTGGCCAGCCACACCCCCCAAGGCTATAGCCCACCCGTTTTTGTGGCCTTTTTCTGAAGGACGAACTTGGCACCCCGGCCTTCGGGCAGTTATTTTTGGGCACGGCTGTGTCCATGGCCTATTTTTGGCACACGGAGGTACCTTGAAAAGTCTCGCGCCATTCTGAGTCCGGCGGACGAAGTTGGCCAGCCCCACCCCCGAACGCTATAGCCCACCCATTTTTGTGGCCTTTTTCCGCTGGACGAACTTGGCGCCCCGGCCTTCGGGCGGTTATTTTTCGGCGCGGTTCTGTCCGCGGCCTAATTTTGGCACACGGAGGCGCCTCATAAAGTCTCGCGCCATTCCGAGTCCGGCGAAGGAAGTCGGCCAGCCCCACCCCCCAAGGCTATAGCCCACCCGTTTTTTTGGGCTTTTTCCGCCGGACGAACTTGGCGCCCCGGCCTTTGGGCGGTTATTTTTGGGCGCGGCTGTGCCCGCGGCCTATTTTTGGCACACGGAGGCGCCTCGCAAAGTCTCGCTCCATTCCGAGTCTGGCGGACGAAGTTGGCCAGCCCCACCCCCCAAGGCTATAGCCCACCCGTTTTTGTGGGCTTTTTCCGCTGGACGAACTTGTCGCCCCGGCCTTCGGCTGGTTATTTTTGGGCGCGGCTGTACCCGCGGCCTATTTTTGGCACACGAAGGTGCCTCGCAAAGTCTCGCGCCATTCCGAGTCCGGCGGACGAAGTTGGCCAGCCCAACCCCCCAAGGCTATAGCCCACCCGTTTTTGTGCCCTTTTTCCGCTGGACGAACTTGGCGCCCCGGCCTTCGTGCGGTTATTATTGGGCACGGCTGTGCCCGCAGCCTATTTTTGCCACACGGAGGCACCTCGCAAAGTACCGCGCCATTCCGAGTCCGGCGGACGAAGTGGGCCAGCCCCACACCCCAAGGCTATAGCCCACCCGTTTTTGTGGCCTTTTTCCGCTGGACGAACTTGGCGCCCCGGCCTTCGGGCAGTTATTTTTGGGCGCGGCTATGTACGCGGCCTATTTTTGGCACACGGAGGTGCCTCGCAAAGTCTCGCTCCATTCCGAGTCCGGCGGACGAAGTTGGCCAGCCCCACCCCCCAAGGCTATAGCCCACCCGTTTTTGTGGCCTTTTTCCGCTGGACGAACTTGGCGCTCCAGCCTTCGGGCTGTTATTTTTGGAAGCGGCTGTGCCCACGACCTATTTTTGGCACATGGAGGTGCCTCGCAAAGTCTCGCGCAATTCCGAGTCTGGCTGACGAAGTTGGCCAGCCCCACTCCCCAAGGCTATAGCGCACCCGTTTTTGTGGCCTTTTTACGCTGGACGAACTTGGCGCCCCGGCCTTCGGGCGGTTATTTTTTGGCGTGGCTGTGCCCGCGGCCTATTTTTGCCACACGGAGGCACCTCGCAAAGTACCGCGGCTTTCCGAGTCCGGCGGACGAAGTGGGCCAGCCCCACACCCCAAGGCTATAGCCCACCCGTTTTTGTGGCCTTTTTCCGCTGGACGAACTTGGCGCCGCGGCCTTCGGGCGGTTATTTTTGTGCGCGGCTGCGCCCGCGGCCTATTTTTGGCACACGGAGGCGTCTCGCAAAGCCTCGCGCCATTCCGAGTCCGGCGGAGAAGTTGGCCAGCCCCACCCCCCAAGGCTATAGCCCACCCGTTTTTGTGGGCTTTTTCCGCTGGACGAACTTGGCGCCCCGGCCTTCGGGCGGTTATTTTTGGCCGCGGCTCTGCTCGTGGCCTAATTTTGGTGCACGGAGGTGCCCCGGAAAGTCTCGCGCCATTTCGAGTCCGGCGGACGAAGTTGGCCAGCCCCACCCCCCAAGGCTATAGCCCACCCGTTTTTGTGGGCTTTTTCCGCTGGACGAACTTGGCGCTCCAGCCTTCGGGCTGTTATTTTTGGGCGCGGCTCTGCCCATGGCCTATTTTTGGCACACGGAGGCGCCTTGCAAAGTCTCGCGCCATTCCGAGTCCGGCGGACGAAGTTGGCCAGCCCCACCCCCCAAGGCTATAGCCCACCCGTTTTTGTGGCCTTTTTCTGCTGGACGAACTTCGCGCCCCGGCCTTCGGGCGGTTCTTTTTGGGTGCGGCTTTGTCCGCCACCTATTTTTGGCACATGGAGGTGCCTCGCAAAGTCTTGCGCCATTCTGAGTCCGGCTGACGAAGTTGGCCAGCCCCACTCCCCAAGGCTATAGCGCACCCGTTTTTGTGGCCTTTTTCCGCTGGACGAACTTGGCGCCCCGGCCTTCGGCCGGTTATTTTTTTGCGCGGCTGTGCCCGCGGCCTATTTTTGCCACACGGAGGCACCTCGCAAAGTACCCGCGCCATTCCGAGTCCGGCGGACGAAGTGGGCCAGCCCCACACCCCAAGGCTATAGCCCACCCGTTTTTGTGGCCTTTTTCCGCTGGACGAACTTGGCGCCCCGGCCTTCGGGCGGTTATTTTTGTGCGCGGCTGCGCCCACGGCCTATTTTTGGCACACGGAGGCATCTCGCAAAGCCTCGCGCCATTCCGTGTCCGGCGGATGAAGTGGGCCAGCCCCACCCCCCAAGGCTATAGCCCACCCGTTTTTGTGGGATTTTTCCGCTGGACGAACTTGGCGCCCCCGCCATCGGGCGGTTATTTTTGGACGCGGCTGTGCCTGCGGCCTATTTTTGGCACACGGCGGTGCCTCGCAAAGTCTCGCACCATTCCGAGTCCGGCGGACGAAGTTGGCCAACCCCACCCCCCAAGGCTATAGCCCACCCGTTTTTGTGGCCTTTTTCCGCTGGACGAACTTGGCGCCCCGGCCTTCGGCCGGTTATTTTTTTGCGCGGCTGTGCCCGCGGCCTATTTTTACCACACGGAGGCACCTCGCAAAGTACCGCGCCATTCCGAGTCCGGCGGACGAAGTGGGCCAGCCCCACACCCCAAGGCTATAGCCCACCCGTTTTTGTGGCCTTTTTCCGCTGGACGAACTTGGCGCCCCGGCCTTCGGGAGGTTATTTTTGTGCGCGGCTGCGCCCACGGCCTATTTTGGGCACACGGAGGCATCTCGTAAAGCCTCGCGCCATTCCGTGTCCGGCGGACGAAGTGGGCCAGCCCCACGCCCCAAGGCTATAGCCCACCCTTTTTTGTGGGATTTTTCCGCTGGACGAACTTGGCGCCCCAGCCTTCGGGCGGTTATTTTTGGCCGCGGCTGTGCTCGCGTCCTAATTTTGGCACATGGAGGTGCCTCGCAAAGTCTCACGCCATTCCGAGTCCGGCGGACGAAGTTGGCCAGCCCCACCCGCCAAGGCTATAGCCCACCCATTTTTGTGGGCTTTTTCCGCTGGACGAACTTGGCCCCCCCGCCATCGGGCGGTTATTTTTGGACGCGGCTGTGCCTGCGGCCTATTTTTGGCACACGGAGGTGCCTCGCAAAGTCTCGTGCCATTCCGAGTCCGGCGGACGAAGTTGGCCAACCCCACCCCCCAAGGCTATAGCCCACCCGTTTTTGTGGGATTTTTCCGCTGGACGAACTTGGCGCTCCGGCCTTCGGGCTGTTATTTTTGGGCGCGGCTGTGTCCGCGACCTATTTTTGTCACACGGAGGTGCCTCGCAAAGTCTCACACCATTCCGAGTCCGGCGGACGAAGTTGGCCAGCCCCACCCCCCAAGGCTATAGCCCACCCGTTTTTGTGGGCTTTTTCCGCTGGAGGAACTTGTCGCCCCGGCCTTCGGGCGGTTATTTTTGGGCGCGGCTGTGCTCGCGGCCTAATTTTGGCACACGGAAGTGCCTCACAAAGTCTGGCGGCATTCCGAGTCCGGCGGACGAAGTCGGCCATCCGCACCCCCCAAGGCTATAGCCCACCCGTTTTTTTGGGCTTTTTCCGCTGGATGAACTTGGCGCCCCGGCCTTCGGGCGGTTATTTTTGGGCGCGGCTGTGTCCGCGGCCTATTTTTGGCAGACGGAGGCGCCTCGCAAAGGCTCGCGCAATTCCAAGTCCGGCGGACGAAGTTGGCCATCCCCAGCCCCCAAGGCTATAGTCCACCCGTTTTTTTGGGCTTTTTCCGCTGGACGAACTTGGCGCCACGGCCTTCGGGCGGTTATTTTTGGGCTCGGCTGTGCCCGCGGCCTATTTTTGGCACACGGAGGCGCCTTGCAAAGTCTGTCGGCATTCCGAGTCCGGCGGACGAATTGGGCCAGCCCCAGCCCCCAAGGCTATAGCTCACCCGTTTTTGTGGCCTTTTTCCGCTGGACGAACTTGGCGCCCCAGCCTGCGGCCGGTTATTTTTGGGTACGGCTGTGCCCGCGGCCTAGTTTGGGCATACAGAGGTGCCTCGCAACGTCACGCACCATTCCGAGTCCGGCGGACGAAGTTGGCCAGCCCCACCCCCCAAGGCTATAGCCCACCCGTTTTTGTGGCCTTTTTCCGATGGACGAACTTGCCGCCCCGGCCTTCGGGCGGTTATTTTTGGGCTCGGCTGTGCCCGCGGCCTATTTTTGGCACACAGAGGTGCCTCGCAACGTCACGCACCATTCCGAGTCCGGCGGACGAAGCTGGCCAGACCCACCCCCCAAGGCTATAGCCCACCCGTTTTTGTGGCCTTTTTCCGATGGACGAACTTGCCGCCCCGGCCTTCGGGAGGTTATTTTTGGGCGCGGCTGTGGCCGCGCCCTATTTTCGGCACACGGAGGTGCCTCGCGAAGTCTCGCGCCATTCGAAGTACGGCGGACGAAGTAGGCCAGCCCCGTCCCCCAAGGCTATAGCCCACCCGTTTTTGTGTCCTTTTTCCGCTGGACGAACTTGGCGCCCCGGCCTTCGGGAGGTTATTTTTGGGCGCGACTGTGCCCGTTGCCTATTTTTGGTACACGGAGGCGACTCGCAAAGTCTCGCGCCATTCCGAGTCCGGCGGACGAAGTCGGCCAGCCCCACCCCCCAAGGCTATAGCCCACCCGTTTTTGTGGCCTTTTTCCGCTGGACGAACTTGGCGCCCCGGCCTTCGGGAGGTTATTTTTGGGTGCGGCTGTGCCCGCGCCCTATTTTTGGCACATGGAGGTGCCTCGCGAAGTCTCGCGCCATTCGGAGTACGGCGGACGAAGTAGGCTAGCCCCGCCCCCAAAGGCTATAGCCCACCCGTTTTTGTGGCCTTTTTCCGCTGCACGAACTTGGCGCCCCGGCCTTCGGGCGGTTATTTTTGGACGCGACTGTGCCCATTGCCTATTTTTGGTACATGGAAGTGCCTCACAAAGTCTCGCGCCATTCCGAGTCCGGCGGACGAAGTTGGCCAGCCCCACCCCCCAAGGCTATAGCCCACCCGTTTTTGTGGCCTTTTTCCGCTGGACGAACTTGGCGCCCCGGCCTTCGGGCGGTTATTTTTGGGCGCGACTGTGCCCGTTGCCTATTTTTGGTACACGGAGGCGCCTCGCAAAGTCTCGCGCCATTCCGAGTCCGGCGGACGAAGTTGGCCAGCCCCACCCCCCAAGGCTATAGCCCACCCGTTTTTGTGGCCTTTTTCCGCTGGACGAACTTGGCGCCCCGGCCTTTGGGCGGTTATTTTTGGGCGCGGCTGTTCCCACGGCCTGTTTTTGGCGCACAGAGGTGCCTCGTATTATGCCGCGCCATTCCGAATCCGGCGGACGAAGTTGGCCAGCCCCACCCCCCAAGGCTATAGCCCACCTGTTTTTGTGGCCTTTTTCCGCTGGACGAACTTGGCGCCCCGGCCTTCGGGAGGTTATTTTTGGGCGCGGCTGTGCCCGCGGCCTAGTTTTGGCATACCGAGGTGCCTCGCAAAGTGTCATGCCATTCCGAGTCCGGCGGACGAAGTTCGCCAGCCCCACCCCCCAAGGCTATAGCCCACCCCCCAAGGCTATAGCCCACCCGTTTTTGTGGCCTTTTTCCGCTGGACGAACTTGGCGCCTTGGCCTTCGGCCGGTTATTTTTGGGCGCGGCTGTGCCCGCGGTCTAGTTTTGGGATACGGAGGTGCCTCGCAAAGTCTCATGCCACTCCGAGTCCGGCGGACGAAGTTGGCCAGCCCCACCCCCCAAGGCTATAGCCCACCCGTTTTTGTGGCGTTTTTCCGCTGGACGAACATGGCGCCCCGCCCTTCGGGGGGTTATTTTTGGACGTGGCTGTGCCCGCGGACTATTTTTGGCACACGGAGGTGCCTCACAATGTCACACGCCATTCCGAGTCCGGCGGACGAAGTTGGCCAGCCCCACCCCCCAAGGCTATAGCCCACCCGTTTTTGTGGCCTTTTTCCGCTGGACGAACTTGGCGCCCCGGCCTTCGAGAGGTTATTTTTGGGCGCGGCTGCGCCCACGACCTATTTTTGGCACACAGAGGCACATCGCGAAGTCTCGCGCCATTCGGAGTACGGCGGACGAAGTAGGCCAGCCCCGCCCCCCAAGGCTATAGCCCACCCGTTTTTGTGTCCTTTTTCCGCTGGACGAACTTGGCGCCCCGGCCTTCGGGCGGTTATTTTTGGGCGCGACTGTGCCCGTTACCTATTTTTGGTACACGGAGGTGCCTCGCAAAGTCTCGCGCCATTACGAGTCCGGCAGACGAAGTTGGCCAGCCCCACCCCCCAAGGCTATAGCCCACCCATTTTTGTGACCTTTTTCCGCTGGACGAACTTGGCGCCCCGGCCTTCGGGCGGTTATTTTTGGCCGCGGCTGTGTCCGCGGCCTAGTTTTGGCATACAGAGGTGCCTCGCAAAGTCTCATGCCATTCCGAGTCCGGCGGACGATGTTGGCCAGCCCCACCCCCCAAGGCTATAGTCCACCCGTTTTTGTGGCCTTTTTCCGCTGGACGAACTTGGCGCCCCAGCCTTCGGGCGGTTATTTTTGGGTGCGGCGGTGCCCGCGGCCTATTTTTGGCGCACAGAGGCACCTCGCAAAGTCTCGCACCATTCCGAGTCCTGGGGACGAAGTTGGCCAGCCCCACCGCCCAAGGCTATAGCCCACCCGTTTTTGTGACCTTTTTCCGCTGGACGAACTTGGCGCTCCGGCCTTGGGGGGTTATTTTTGGGCACGGCTGTGCCCGCAGCCTATTTTTGTCACACGGAGGCGCCTCGTAAAGTCTCGCACCATTCCGAGTCCGGCGGACGAAGTTGGCCAGCCCCACCCCCCAAGGCTATAGCCCACCCGTTTTTGTGGCCATTTTCCGCTAGACGCCCTTGGCGCCCCGGCCTTCGGGCATTTATTTTTGGGCGCAGCTTTGTCCGCGGCCTATTTTTGGCACACGGAGGCCCCCGCAAAGTCTCACGGCATTCCGAGTCCGGCGGACGAAGTAGGCCGGCCCCACCCCCCAAGTCTATAGCCCACCCGTTTATGTGGCCTTTTTCCGCTGGACGAACTTGGCGCCCCGGCGTTCGGGCGGTTATTTTTGGGTGCGGCTTTGCCCGCGGCATTTTTTTGGCACACGGAGGCCCCTCGCAAAGTCTCGCGGCATTCCGAGTCAGGCGGACGAAGTCGGCCTGCCCCACCCCACAAGGCTATGGCCCACCCGTTTTTTTGGCCTTTTTCCGCTGGACGAACTTGGCGCCCCGGGCTTCGGGGGGTTATCTTTGGGCGCGGCTTTGCCTGCGGCCTATTTTTGGCACACGGCGGCCCCCCGCAAAGTGTCGCGGCATTCCGAGTCCGGCCGACGAAGTTGGCCAGCCCCACCCCCCAAGACTATAGCCCACCCGTTTTTGTGGCCTTTTTCCGCTGGACGAACTTGGCGCCCCGGCCTTCGGCCGGTTATTTTTGGGTGCGGCTGTACCCGTGGCCTATTTTTAGCACATGGAGGCACCTTGCAAAGTCTCACGCCATTCCGAGTCCGGTGGACGAAGTTGGCCAGCCCCACCCCCCAAGGCTATAGCCCACCCGTTTTTGTGGCCTTTTTCCGCTAGACGAACTTGGCGCCCGGCCTTCGGGCAGATATTTTTGGACGCGGCTGTGCCCGTGGCCTATTTTTAGCTCACGGATGCACCATGCAAACTCTGGCGGCATTCCGAATCCGGCGGACGAAGTTGGCCAGCCCCAGCCCCCAAGGCTATAGCCCACCCGTTTTTGTGGCCTTTTTCCGCTGGACGAACTTGGCGCCCCGGCCTTCGGGGGGTTATTTTTGGGCGCGGCTGTGCCCGCGGCCTATTTTTGGCACACGTTGGCGCCTCGCAAAGTCTTGCACCATTCCAAGTCCGGCGGACGAAGTTGGCCAGCCCCACCCCACAAGGCTATAGCCCACCCGTTTTTGTGGCCTTTTTCCGCTGGACGAACTTAGCGCCCCGGCCTTCGGGCGGTTTTTTTTGGGCGTGGCTGTGCCCGCGGCCTATTTTTGGCACACGGAGGCGCCTCACAAAGTCTCGCGCCATTCCCAGTCCGGCGGACGAAGTTGGCCAGCCCCACCCGCCAAGGCTATAGCCCACCCGTTTTTGTGGCCTTTAACCGCTGGACGAACTTTGCGCCCCGGCCTTCGGGTGGTTATTTTTGTTCGTGGCTGTGCCCGCGGCCTATTTTTGGCACACAGAGGTGCCTCGAAAAGTCTCGCGGCATTCCAAGTCCGGCGGACGAAGTCGGCCAGCCCCACCCCCCGAGGCTATAGCCCACCCGTTTTTGTGTCCTTTTTCCACTGGACGAACTTGGCGCCCCGGCCTTCGGGCGGTTGTTTTTGGGTGCGGCTGTGGCTGCGGCCTATTTTTGGCACACGGAGGCACCTTTTAAAGTCTCGCGCCATTCCGAGTCCGGCGGACGAAGTTGGCCAGCCCCACCCCCGAAGGCTATAGCCCACCCGTTTTTGTGGCCTTTTTCCGCTGGACGATCTTGGCCCCCCGGCCTTCGGGGGGTTATTTTTGGCCGCCGATTTGCCCGTGGCCTATTTTTGGCACACGGAGGCGCCTCGCAAAGTCTCGTGCCATTCGGAGTCCGGTGGACGAAGTTGGCCAGCCCCACCCCCCAAGGCTATAGCCCACCCGTTTTTGTGGGCTTTTTCCGCTGGACGAACTTGGCGCCCCGGCCTTCGGGATGTTATTTTTGGACGCGGCTGTGCCCGCAGCCTATTTTTGGCACACGGAGGTGCCTCGCAAAGTCTCGCGCCACTCCGAGTCCGGCGGACGTAGTTGGACAGCCCCACACCCCAAGGCTATAGCCCACCCGTTTTTGTGGGCTTTTTCCGCTGGACGAACTTGGCTCCCCGGCCTTCGGGAGGTTATTTTTGAACGCTGCTGTGCCCGCAGCCTATTTTTGGCACACGGAGGTGCCTCGCAAAGTCTCGCGCCATTCCGAGTCCGGCGGACGTAGTTGGCCAGCCCCACACCCCAAGGCTATAGCCCACCTGTTTTTGTGGGCTTTTTCCGCTGGACGAACTTGGCGCCCCGGCCTTCGGGCAGTTATTTTTGGGCGAGGCTTTGTCCGCGGCCTATTTTTAGCACACGGAGGTGCCTCGCAAAGTCTCGTGCCATTCCGAGTCCGGCGGACGAAGTTGGCCAGCCCCACCCCCCAAGGCTATAGCCCATACATTTTTGTGGGCTTTTTCCGCTGGACGAACTTGGCGCTCCGGCCTTCGGGCGGTTATTTTTGGGCTCGGCAGTGCCCGCGGCCTATTTTTGGCACACGGAGGTGCCTCGCAAAGTCTCGCGCCATTCCGAGTCCGGCGGACGAAGTTGGCCAGCCCCACCCGCCAAGGCTATAGCCCACCCGTTTTTGTGGCCTTTAACCGCTGGACGAACTTTGCGCCCCGGCCTTCGGGTGGTTATTTTTGTTCGTGGCTGTGCCCGCGGCCTATTTTTGGCACACAGAGGTGCCTCGAAAAGTCTCGCGGCATTCCAAGTCCGGCGGACGAAGTCGGCCAGCCCCACCCCCCGAGGCTATAGCCCACCCGTTTTTGTGGCCTTTTTCCACTGGACGAACTTGGCGCCCCGGCCTTCGGGCGGTTGTTTTTGGGTGCGGCTGTGGCTGCGGCCTATTTTTGGCACACGGAGGCACCTTTTAAAGTCTCGCGCCATTCCGAGTCCGGCGGACGAAGTTGGCCAGCCCCACCCCGTTTTTGTGGCCTTTTTCCGCTGGACGATCTTGGCCCCCCGGCCTTCGGGGGGTTATTTTTGGCCGCCGATTTGCCCGTGGCCTATTTTTGGCACACGGAGGCGCCTCGCAAAGTCTCGTGCCATTCGGAGTCCGGCGGACGAAGTTGGCCAGCCCCACCCCCCAAGGCTATAGCCCACCCGTTTTTGTGGGCTTTTTCCGCTGGACGAACTTGGCGCCCCGGCCTTCGGGATGTTATTTTTGGACGCGGCTGTGCCCGCAGCCTATTTTTGGCACACGGAGGTGCCTCGCAAAGTCTCGCGCCACTCCGAGTCCGGCGGACGTAGTTGGACAGCCCCACACCCCAAGGCTATAGCCCACCCGTTTTTGTGGGCTTTTTCCGCTGGACGAACTTGGCTCCCCGGCCTTCGGGAGGTTATTTTTGAACGCTGCTGTGCCCGCAGCCTATTTTTGGCACACGGAGGTGCCTCGCAAAGTCTCGCGCCATTCCGAGTCCGGCGGACGTAGTTGGCCAGCCCCACACCCCAAGGCTATAGCCCACCTGTTTTTGTGGGCTTTTTCCGCTGGACGAACTTGGCGCCCCGGCCTTCGGGCGGTTATTTTTGGACGCGGCTGTGCCCGCGGCCTATTTTTGGCACACGGAGGCGCCTCGCAAGGTCTCACACCATTCCGAGTCCGGCGGACGAAGTTGGCCAGCCCCACCCCCCAAGGCTATAGCCCACCCGTTTTTGTGGCCTTTTTCCGCTGGATGAACTTGGCGCCCCGGCCTTCGGGCGGTTATTTTTGGGCGCCGATTTGCTCGTGGCCTATTGTTGGCACACGGAGGCGCCTCGCAAAGTCTCGCGCCATTCCGAGTCCGGCGGACGAAGTTGGCCAGCCCCACCCCCCAAGCCTATAGCCCACCCGTTTTTGTGGCCTTTTTCCGCTGGACGAACTTGGCGCCCCG
Source organism: Citrus unshiu (assembly GCA_033242345.1). NCBI lineage: Eukaryota > Viridiplantae > Streptophyta > Magnoliopsida > Sapindales > Rutaceae > Citrus > Citrus unshiu. The sequence goes on from BTHF01000056.1 coordinate 23,705, forward strand.
GCCTTCGGGTGGTTATTTTTGGGCGCAGCTTTGCCCATGGCCTATTTTTGGCACACGGGGGTGCCTCGCAAAGTCTCGCGCAATTCCGAGTCCGGCAGACGAAGTTGGCCAGCCCCACCCCCCAAGGCTATAGCCCACCCGTTTTTGTGGGCTTTTTCCGCTGGACGAACTTGGCGCCCCGGCCTTCGGGTGGTTATTTTTGGCCGCGGCTTTGCCCGCGGCCTATTTTTGGCCCACGGAGGTGCCTCCAAAGTCTCGCGACATTCCGAGTCCGGCGGACGAAGTTGGCCAGCCCCACCCCCCAAGGCTATAGCCCACCCGTTTTTGTGGGCTTTTTCCGCTGGACGAACTTGGCGCCCCGGCCTTCGGGAGGTTATTTTTGTACGCGGCTGTGCCCGCAGCCTATTTTTGGCACACGGAGGTGCCTCGCAAAGTCTCGCGCCATTCCGAGTCCGGCGGACGTAGTGGGCCAGCCCCACACCCCAAGGCTATAGCCCACCTGTTTTTGTGGGCTTTTTCCGCTGGACGAACTTGGCTCCCCGGCCTTCGGGAGGTTATTTTTGAACGCTGCTGTGCCCGCAGCCTATTTTTGGCACACGGAGGTGCCTCGCAAAGTGTCGCGGCATTCCGAGTCCGGCGGACGTAGTTGGCCAGCCCCACACCCCAAGGCTATAGCCCACCTGTTTTTGTGGGCTTTTTCCGCTGGACGAACTTGGCGCCCCGGCCTTCGGGCGGTTATTTTTGGACGCGGCTGTGCCCGCGGCCTATTTTTGGCACACGGAGGCGCCTCGCAAGGTCTCACACCATTCCGAGTCCGGCGGACGAAGTTGGCCAGCCCCACCCCCCAAGGCTATAGCCCACCCGTTTTTGTGGCCTTTTTCCGCTGGATGAACTTGGCGCCCCGGCCTTCGGGCGGTTATTTTTGGGCGCCGATTTGCTCGTGGCCTATTGTTGGCACACGGAGGCGCCTCGCAAAGTCTCGCGCCATTCCGAGTCCGGCGGACGAAGTTGGCCAGCCCCACCCCCCAAGCCTATAGCCCACCCGTTTTTGTGGCCTTTTTCCGCTGGACGAATTTGGCGCCCCGGCCTTCGGGCGGTTATTTTTGGGCGCGGCTTTGCCCGTGGCCTATTTTTGGCACACGGAGGCGCCTCGCAAAGTCTCGCGCCATTCCGAGTCCGGCGGACGAAGTGGGCCAGCCCCGCCCCCCAAGGCTATAGCCCACACCGTTTTTGTGGGCTTTTTCCGCTGGACGAACTTGGCGCCCCGGCCTTCGGGAGGTTATTTTTGGACGCGGCTGTGCCCGCAGCCTATTTTTCGCACACGGAGGTGCCTCGCAAAGTCTCGCGCCATTCCGAGTCCGGCGGACGTAGTTGGCCAGCCCCACACCCCAAGGCTATAGCCCACCTGTTTTTGTGGGCTTTTTCCGCTGGACGAACTTGGCGCCCCGGTCATCGGGTGGTTATTTTTGGACGCGGCTGTGCCCGCGGCCTATTTTTGGCACACGGAGGCGCCTCGCAAGGTCTAACGCCATTCCGAGTCCGGCGGACGAAGTTGGCCAGCCCCACCCCCCAAGGCTATAGCCCACCCGTTTTTGTGGCCTTTTTCCGCTGGACGAACTTGGCGCCCCGGCCTTCGGGCGGTTATTTTTGGGCGCCGATTTGCTCGTGGCCTATTGTTGGCACACGGAGGCGCCTCGCAAAGTCTCGCGCCATTCCGAGTCCGGCGGACGAAGTTGGCCAGCCCCACCCCCCAAGCCTATAGCCCACCCGTTTTTGTGGCCTTTTTCCGCTGGACGAACTTGGCGCCCCGGCCTTCGGGCGGTTATTTTTTGGCGCGGCTGTGCCCGCGGCCAATTTTTGGCACACGGAGGCCCCTCGCAAAGTCTCGCGGCATTCCAAGTCCGGCGGACGAAGTTGGCCAGCCCCACCCCCCAAGGCTATAGCCCACCCGTTTTTGTGGCCTTTTTCCGCTGGACGAACTTGGCGCCCCGGCCTTCGGGCGGTTATTTTTGGGCGCCGATTTGCTCGTGGCCTATTGTTGGCACACGGAGGCGCCTCGCAAAGTCTCGCGCCATTCCGAGTCCGGCGGACGAAGTTGGCCAGCCCCACCCCCCAAGCCTATAGCCCACCCGTTTTTGTGGCCTTTTTCCGCTGGACGAACTTGGCGCCCCGGCCTTCGGGCGGTTATTTTTTGGCGCGGCTGTGCCCGCGGCCAATTTTTGGCACACGGAGGCCCCTCGCAAAGTCTCGCGGCATTCCAAGTCCGGCGGACGAAGTTGGCCAGCCCCACCCCCCAAGGCTATAGCCCACCCATTTTTGTGGCCTTTTTCCGCTGGACGAACTTGGCGCCCCGGCCTTCGGGCGGTTATTTTTGGGCGCGGCTTTGGCCACCGCCTATTTTTATCACACGGAGGCCCCTCGCAAAATCTCGCGCCATTCTGAGTCCGGCGGACAAAGTTGGCCAGCCCCACCCCCCAAGGCTATAGCCCACCCGTTTTTGTGGGCTTTTTCCGCTGGACGAACTTGGCGACCCGTCCTTCGGGCGGTTATTTTCGGGCACGGATTTGCCCGCGGCCTATTTTTGGCACACGGAGGGACCTCGCAAAGTCTCGCGCCATTCCGAGTCCGGCGGACGAAGTTGGTCAGCCCCACCCCCCAAGGCTATAGCCCACCCGTTTTTGTGGCCTTTTTCCGCTGGATGAACTTGCCGCCCCGGCCTTCGGGCGGTTATTTTTGGGCGCGGCTTTGCCCACCGCCTATTTTTGGCACACGGAGGCCCCTCGCAACGTCTCGCGCCATTCCGAGTCCGGCAGACGAAGTCGGCCAGCCCCACCCCCCAAGGCTATAGCCCACCCGTTTTTGTGGCTTTTTTCCGCTGGATGAACTTAGCGCCCCGGCCTTCGGGCGGTTGTTTTTGGGCGCGGCTGTGCCCGCAGCCTATTTTTTGCACACGGAGGCGCCTCGCAAAGTCTCGCGCCATTCCGAGTCCGGCGGACGATGTTGGCCAGCCCCACCCCCCAAGCCTATAGCCCACCCGTTTTTGTGGCCTTTTTCCGCTGGACGAACTTGGCGCCCCGGCCTTCGGGCGGTTATTTTTGGGCGCGGCTGTGCCCGCGGCCTATTTTTAGCACACGGAGGTGCCTCGAAAAGTCTCGCGCCATTCCGAGTCCGGCGGACAAAGTTGGCCAGCCCCACCACCCAAAGCTATAGCCCACCCGTTTTTGTGGCCTTTTTCCGCTGGACGAACTTGGCGCCCCGGCCTTCGGGCTGTTATTTTTGGACGTGGCTATGCCCGCGGCCTATTTTTGGCACACGGAGGAGCCTCGCAAAGTCTCGCACCATTCGGAGTCCGGCGGACGAAGTTGGCCAGCCCCACCCCCCAAGGCTATAGCCCACCCGTTTTTGTGGCATTTTTCCGCTGGATGAACTTGTCGCCCCGGCCTTCGGGCGGTTATTTTTGGGCGCGGCTTTGTCCACGGCCTATTTTTGGCACACGGAGGACCCTCGCAAAGTCTCGCGCCATTCCGAGTCCGGCGGACGAAGTTGGCCAGCCCCACCCCCCAAGGCTATAGCCCACCCGTTTTTGTGGCCTTTTTCCGCCGGATGAACTTGGCGCCCCGGCCTTCGGGCGGTTATTTTTGGGCGCGGCTTTGCCCACGGCCTATTTCTGGCAAACGGAGGCCCCTCGCAAAGTCTCGCGCCATTCCAAGTCCGGCGGACGAAGTGGGCCAGCCCTACCCCCCAAGGCTATAGCCCACCCGTTTTTGTGGGCTTTTTCCGCTGGACGAACTTGGCGCACAAGCCTTCGGGAGGTTATTTTTGGGCGCGGCTGTGCCCGCAACCAATTTTTGGCAAACGGAGGCCCCTCGCAAAGTCTCGCGCCATTCCGAGTCCGGCGGACGAAGTTGGCCAGCCCCACCCCACAAGGCTATAGCCCACCCGTTTTTTTGGCCTTTTTCCGCTGGACGAACTTGGCGCCCCGGCCTTCGGGCGGTTATTTTTGGGTGCGGCTTTGCCCGCGTTCTATTTTTGGCACACAAGGCCCCTCAAAAAGTCTCACGGCATTCCGAGTCCGGCGGATGAAGTTGGACAGCCCCACCCCCCAAGGGTATAGCCCACCTGTTTTTGTGGCCATTTTCCACTGGACGAACTTGGCGCCCAGGCCTTTATGCGGTTATTTTTTGGCGCGGCTTTGACCGCGGTCTATTTTTGGCACACGGAGGCCCATCGTAAACTCTCGCGGCATTCCGAGTCCGGCGGACGAAGTTGGCCAGCCCCACCCCCCAAGGCCATAGCCCACCCGTTTTTGTGGGGTTTTTCCGCTGGACGAACTTGGCGCCCCGGCCTTCGGCGGTTATTTTTAGGCGCGGCTGCGCCCGCGGCTTATTTTTGGCACACGGAGGCGCCTCGCAAAGTCTCGCGCCATTCCGAGTCCGGCGGACGAAGTTGGCCAGCCCCACCCCCCAAGGCTATAGCCCACCCGTTTTTGTGGCCTTTTTCCGCTGGATGAACTTGGCGCCCCGGCCTTCGGGCAGTTATTTCTGAGCGCGGCTGTGCCCACCGCCTATTTTTGGCACACGGAGGCCCCTCACAAAGTCTCGCGCCATTCCGAGTCCGGCGGACGAAGTTGGTCAGCCCCACCCCCCAAGGCTATAGCCCACCCGTTTTTGTCGCCTTTTTCCGCTGGACGAACTTGGCGCCCCGGCCTTCGGGCGGTTATTTTTGTTCGCGGCTTTGCCCGCGGCCTATTTTTGGCACACGGAGGTGCCTCCAAAGTCTCGCGACATTCCGAGTCCGGCGGACGAAGTTGGCCAGCCCCACCCCCCAAGGCTATAGCCCACCCGTTTTTGTGGGCTTTTTCCGCTGGACGAATTTGGCGCCCCGGCCTTCGGCAGTTATTTTTAGGCGCGGCTGCGCCCGCAGCCTATTTTTGGCACACGGAGGCGCCTCGCAAAGTCTCGCGCCATTCCGAGTCCGGCGGACGAAGTTGGCCAGACCCACCCCCCAAGGCTATAGCCCACCCGTTTTTGTGGGCTTTATCCGCTGGACGAACTTGGCGCCCCGGCCTTCGGGCAGTTATTTTTAGGCGCGGCTGCGACCGCGGCCTATTTTTGGCACACGGAGGTGCCTCGCAAAGTCTCGCGCCATTCCGAGTCCGGCGGACGAAGTTGGCCAGCCCCACCCCCCAAGCCTATAGCCCACCCGTTTTTGTGGCCTTTTTCCGCTGGACGAACTTGGCGCCCCGGCCATCGGGCGGTTATTTTTGGGCGCGGCTTTGTCCACCGCCTATTTTTGGCACACGGAGGCCCCTCGCCAAGTCTCGCGCCATTCCGAGTCCTGCGGACGAAGTTGGCCAGCCCCACCCACCAAGGCTATAGCCCACCCGTTTTTGTGGCCTTTTTCCGCTGGACGAACTTGGCGCCCCGGCCTTCTGGCTGTTATTTTTGGGTGCGGCTGTGCCCGCGGCCTATGTTTGGCACACGGAGGTGCCTCAAAAAGTCTTGCGCCATTCCGAGTCCGGCGGACGAAGTGGGCCGGCCCAACCCCCCAAGGCTATAGCCCACCCGTTTTTGCGGCCTTTTTCCGCTGGATGAACTTGGCGCCCCGGCCTTCGAGCTGTTATTTCTGGGCGCGGCTTTGCCCGCGGCCTATTTTTGGCACACGGAGGCCCCTCGCAAAGTCTCGTGGCATTCCGAGTCCGGCGGACGAAGTTGGCCAGCCCCACCCCGCAGGGCTATAGCCCACCCGTTTTTGTGGCCTTTTTCCGCTGGACGAACTTGGCGCCCCGGCCTTCGGGCGGTTATTTTTGGGCGCGGCTTTGCCCGCGGCCTATTTTTGGCATACAGAGGCCCCACGCAAAGTCTCGCGGCATTCCGAGTCCGGCGGACGAAGTTGGCCAGCCCCACCCCCCAAGGCTATAGCCCACCCCGCTTTTGTGGCCTTTTTCCGCTGGACGAAATTGGCGACCCGGCCTTCGGGCGGTTATTTTTGGGTGCGGCTTTGTCCGCGGCCTATTTTTGGCACATGGAGGCCCCTCGCAAAGTCTCGCGGCATTCCGAGTCCGGCGGACGAAGTGGGCCAGCCCCACCCCCCAAGGCTATAGCCCACCCGTTTTTGTGGCCTTTTTCCGCTGGACGAACTTGGCGCCCCGGCCTTCGGGCTGTTATTTTTGGGCGCGGATTTGTCCGCGGCCTATTTTTGGCACACGGAGGACCCTCGCAAAGTCTCGCGGCATTCCGAGTCTGGCGGACGAAGTGGGCCAGCCCCACCCCCCGAGGGTGTAGCCCACCCGTTTTTGTGGCCTTTTTCCGCTGGACGAACTCGGCGCCCCGGCCTTCGGGCTGTTATTTTTGGGCGCGGCTTTGCCAGCGGCCTATTTTTGGTACACGGAGGCCCCTCGTAAAGTCTGGCGGCATTCCGAGTCCGGCGGACGAAGTGGGCCAGCCCCACCCCCCAAGGCTATAGCCCACCCGTTTTTGTGGCTTTTTTCCGCTGGACGAACTTGGCGCCCCGGCCTTCGGGCGGTTATTTTTGGGCGCGGCTTTGATCACGGCCTATTTTTGGCACACCGGAGGCCCCTCGCAAAGTCTCGCGGCATTCTGAGTCCGGCGGACGAAGTGGGCCAGCCCCACACCCCAAGGCTATAGCCCACCCGTTTTTGTGGCCTTTTTCCGCTGGATGAACTTGGCGCCCCAGCCTTCGGGCTGTTATTTTTGGGCGTGGCTTTGCCCGTGGCCTATTTTTGGCGCACGGAGGCCCCTCGCAAAGTCTCGCGGCATTCCAAGTCCGGCGGACGAAGTGGGCCAGCCCCACCCCCCAAGGCTATAGCCCACCCGTTTTTGTGGCCTTTTTCCGCCGGACGAACTTGGCGCCCCGACCTTCGGGCTGTTATTTTTGGGCGCGGCATTGCCCGCGGCCTATCTTTGGCACACGGAGGACCCTCGCAAAGTCTCGCGGCATTCCGAGTCCGGCGGACGATGTGGGCCAGCCCCACCCCCCAAGGCTATAGCCCACCCGTTTTTGTGGCGTTTTTCCGCTGGACGAACTTGGCGCCCCGGCCTTCGGGCTGTTATTTTTGGGCGCGGCTTTGTCCACGGCCTATTTTTGGCACACAGGGGACCCTCGCAAAGTCACGCGGCATTCCGAGTCCGGTGGATGAAGTTGGCCAGCCCCACCCCCCAAGGCTATAGCCCACCCGTTTTTGTGGCCTTTTTCCGCTGGACGAACTTGGCGCCCCGGCCTTCGGGCGGTTATTTTTGGGCGCGGCTTTGCCCGCGGTATATTTTTGGCACACGGAGGCCCCTCGCAAAGTCTCGCGGCATTCCGAGTCCGGCGGACGAAGTTGGCCAGCCGCACCCCCCAAGGCTATAGCCCACCCGTTTTTGTGGCCTTTTTCCGCTGAACGAACTTGGCGCCCCGGCCTTTGGGCGGTTATTTTTGGGCGCGGCTTTGCCCGCGGCCTATTTTTGGCACACGGAGGCCCCTCGCAAAGTCTCGCGGCATTCCGAGTCAGGCGGACGAAGTGGGCCAGCCCCACCCCCCGAGGGTGTAGCCCACCCGTTTTTGTGGCCTTTTTCCGCTGGACGAACTCGGCGCCCCGGCCTTCGGGCTGTTATTTTTGGGCGCGGCTTTGCCAGCGGCCTATTTTTGGTACACGGAGGCCCCTCGTAAAGTCTGGCGGCATTCCGAGTCCGGCGGACGAAGTGGGCCAGCCCCACCCCACAAGGCTATAGCCCACCCGTTTTTGTGGCTTTTTTCCGCTGGACGAACTTGGCGCCCCGGCCTTCGGGCGGTTATTTTTGGGCGCGGCTTTGATCGCGGCCTATTTTTGGCACACGGAGGCCCCTCGCAAAGTCTCGCGGCATTCTGAGTCCGGCGGACGAAGTGGGCCAGCCCCACACCCCAAGGCTATAGCCCACCCGTTTTTGTGGCCTTTTTCCGCTGGATGAACTTGGCGCCCCAGCCTTCGGGCTGTTATTTTTGGGCGTGGCTTTGCCCGTGGCCTATTTTTGGCGCACGGAGGCCCCTCGCAAAGTCTCGCGGCATTCCAAGTCCGGCGGACGAAGTGGGCCAGCCCCACCCCCCAAGGCTATAGCACACCCGTTTTTGTGGCCTTTTTCCGCCGGACGAACTTGGCGCCCCGACCTTCGGGCTGTTATTTTTGGGGGCGGCATTGCCCGCGGCCTATCTTTGGCACACGGAGGACCCTCGCAAAGTCTCGCGGCATTCCGAGTCCGGCGGACGAAGTGGGCCAGCCCCACCCCCCAAGGCTATAGCCCACCCGTTTTTGTGGCGTTTTTCCGCTGGACGAACTTGGCGCCCCGGCCTTCGGGCTGTTATTTTTGGGCGCGGCTTTGTCCACGGCCTATTTTTGGCACACAGGGGACCCTCGCAAAGTCACGCGGCATTCCGAGTCCGGTGGATGAAGTTGGCCAGCCCCACCCCCCAAGGCTATAGCCCACCCGTTTTTGTGGCCTTTTTCCGCTGGACGAACTTGGCGCCCCGGCCTTCGGGCGGTTATTTTTGGGCGCGGCTTTGCCCGCGGTATATTTTTGGCACACGGAGGCCCCTCGCAAAGTCTCGCGGCATTCCGAGTCCGGCGGACGAAGTTGGCCAGCCGCACCCCCCAAGGCTATAGCCCACCCGTTTTTGTGGCCTTTTTCCGCTGGACGAACTTGGCGCCCCGGCCTTCGGGCTGTTATTTTTGGGCACGGGTTTGTCCGCGGCCTATTTTTGGCACACGGAGGACCCTCGCAAAGTCTCGCGGCATTCCGAGTCCGGTGGATGAAGTTGGCCAGCCCCACCCCCCAAGGCTATAGCCCACCCGTTTTTGTGGCCTTTTTCCGCTGGACGAACTTGGCACCCCGACCTTCGGGCTGTTATTTTTGGGCGCGGCATTGCCCGCGGCCTATTTTTGGCACACGGAGGACCCTCGCAAAGTCTCGCGGCATTCCGAGTCCGGCGGACGAAGTGGGCCAGCCCCACCCCCCAAGGCTATAGCCCACCCGTTTTTGTGGCCTTTTTCCGCTGGACGAACTTGGCGCCCCGGCCTTTGGGCTGTTATTTTTGGGTGCGGCTTTGCCCGCGGCCTATTTTTGGCACACCAGGACCCTCGCAAAGTCTCGCGGCATTCCGAGTCCGGCGGACGATTTGGGCCAGCCCCACCCCCCGAGGGTGTAGCCCACCCGTTTTTGTGGCCTTTTTCCACTGGACGAACTTGGCGCCCCGGCCTTCGGGCTGTTATTTTTGGGCGCGGCTTTGCCAGCGGCCTATTTTTGGCACACGGAGGCCCCCTCGCAAAGTCTGGCGGCATTCTGAGTCCGGCGGACGAAGTGGGCCAGCCCCACCCCCCCAAGGCTATAGCCCACCCGTTTTTGTGACCTTTTTCCGCTGGATGAACTTGGCGCCCCGGCCTTCGGGCTGTTATTTTTGGGCGCGGCTTTGCCGCGGCCTATTTTTGGCACACGGAGACCCCTCGCAAAGTCTCGCGGCATTCCGAGTCCGGCGGACGAAGTGGGCCAGCCCCACCCCCCAAGGCTATAGCCCACCCGTTTTTGTGGCCTTTTTCCGCTGGACGAACTTGGCGCCCTGGCCTTCGGGCTGTTATTTTTCGGCGCGGCTTTGCCCGCGGCCTATTTTTGGCACACGGAGGACCCTCACAAAGTCTCGCGGCATTCCGAGTCCGGTGGACGAAGTGGGCCAGCCCCACCCCCCGAGGGTGTAGCCCACCCGTTTTTGTGGCCTTTTTCCGCTGGACGAACTTGGCGCCCCGGCCTTCGGGCTGTTATTTTTGGGCGCGGCTTTGCCAGCGGCTTATTTTTGGCACACGGAGGCCCCTCGCAAAGTCTGGCGGCATTCCGAGTCCGGCGGACGAAGTGGGCCAGCCCCACCCCCCAAGGCTATAGCCCACCCGTTTTTGTGGCCTTTTTCCGCTGGACGAACTTGGCGCCCCGGCCTTCGGGCTGTTATTTTTGGGCGCGGCTTTGCCCGCGGCCTATTTTTGGCACACGGAGGACCCTCGCAAAGTCTCGCGGCATTCCGAGTCCGGCGGACGAAGTGGGCCAGCCCCACCCCCAGAGGGTGTAGCCCACCCGTTTTTGTGGCCTTTTTCCGCCGGACGAACTTGGCGCCCCGGCCTTCGGGCTGTTATTTTTGGGCCCGGCTTTGCCCGCGGCTTATTTTGGGCACACGGTGGACCCTCGCAAAGTCTCGCGGCATTCTGAGTCCGGTGGATAAAGTTGGCCAGCCCCACCCCCCAAGGCTATAGCCCACCCGTTTTTGTGGCGTTTTTCCGCTGGACGAACTTGGCGCCCCGGCCTTCGGGCTGTTATTTTTGGGCGCGGCTTTGTCCACGGCCTATTTTTGGCACACGGGGAACCCTCGCAAAGTCACGCGGAAGTCCGAGTCCGGAGGATAAAGTTGGCCAGCCCCACCCCCCAAGGCTATAGCCCACCCGTTTTTGTGGCCTTTTTCCGCTGGACGAACTTGGCGCCCCGGCCTTCGGGCAGTTATTTTTGGGCGCGGCTTTGCCCGCGGCCTATTTTTGGCACACGAAGGCCCCTCGCAAAGTCTCGCGGTATTCCGAGTCCGGCGGACGAAGTTGGCCCGCCGCACCCCCCCAAGGCTATAGCCCACCCGTTTTTGTGGCCTTTTTCCGCTGAACGAACTTGGCGCCCCGGCCTTCGGGCAGTTATTTTTGGGCACGGCTTTGCCCGCGGCCTATTTTTGGCACACGAAGGCCCCTCGCAAAGTCTCGCGGCATTCCGAGTCCGGCGGACGAAGTTTGCCAGCCCCACCCCCCAAGGCTATAGCCCATCCGTTTTTGTGGCCTTTTTCCGCAGGACGAACTTGGCGCCCCGGCTTTCGGGCGGTTATTTTTGGGCACGGCTTTGCCCGCGGCCTATTTTTGGCACACGAAGGCCCCTCGCAAAGTCTCGCGGCATTCCGAGTCCGGCGGACGAAGTTTGCCAGCCCCACCCCCCAAGGCTATAGCCCATCCGTTTTTGTGGCCTTTTTCCACTGGACGAACTTGGCGCCCCGGCCTTCGGGCGGTTATTTTTTGCGCGGCTTTGCCCGCGGCCTGTTTTTTGCACACGGAGGCCCCTCGCAAAGTCTCGCGGCATTCCGAGTCCGGCGGACGAAGTTGGCCTGCCCCACCCCCCAAGGCTATAGCCCACCCGTTTTTGTGGCCTTTTTCCACTGGACAAGCTTGGCGCCCCGGCCTTCGGGCGATTATTTTTGGGCGCGGCGTTGCCCGCGGTATATTTTTGGCACACGGAGGCCCCTCGCAAAGTCTCGCGGCATTCCGAGTCCGGCGGACGAACTTGGCCTGCCCCACCCCCCAAGGCTATAGCCCACCCGTTTTTGTGGCCTTTTTCCGCTGGACGAACTTGGCGCCCCGGCCTTCGGGCGGTTATTTTTGGGCGTGGCTTTGCCCATGGCCTATTTTTGGGACACGGAGGACCCTCGCAAAGTCTCGCGGCATTCCGAGTCCGGCGGACGAAGTGGGCCATCCCCACCCCCCGAGGGTGTAGCCCACCCGTTTTTGTTGCCTTTTTCCGCTGGACGAACTTGGCGCCCCGGCCTTCGGGCGGTTATTTTTGGGAGCGGCTTGGTCCGCGGCCTATTTTTGGCACACAGAGGCCCCTCGCAAAGTCTCGCGGCATTCCAAGTCCGGCGGACGAAGTTGGCGAGGCCCACCCCCCAAGGCTATAGCCCACCCGTTTTTGTGGCCTTTTTCCGCTGGACGAACTTGGCGCCCCGGCCTTCGGGCGGTTATTTTTAGCGCGGCTTTTCCCGCGGCCTATTTTTGGCACACGGAGGCTCCTGGCAAAGTCTCGAGGCATTCCGAGTCCGGCGGGCGAAGTAGGCCCGCCCCACCCCCCAAGGCTATAGCCCACCCGTTTTTGTGGCCTTTTTCCGCAGGACGAACGTGGCGCCCCGGCCTTCGGGCGGTTATTTTTGGGTACGGCTGTACCAGCGGCCTATTTTTGGCACACGGAGGCCCCTCGCAAAGTCTGGTGGCATTCCGAGTCCGGCGGATGAAGTTGGCCAGCCCCCTCCCCCAAAGCTATAGCCCACCTGTTTTTGTGGCCTTTTTCCGCTGGACGAACTTGGTGCCCCGGCCTTCGGGAGGTTATTTTTGGGCGCGGCTTTGCCCGCGGCCTATTTTTGGCACACACGGAGGACCCTCGCAAAGTCTCGCGACATTCCCAGTCCGGCGGACGAAGTGGGCCAGCCCCACCCCCCAAGGCTATAGCCCACCCGTTTTTGTGGCCTTTTTCCGCTGGACGAACTTGGCGCCCCGGCCTTCGGGCGGTTATTTTTAGCGCGGCTTTTCCCGCGGCCTATTTTTGGCACACGGAGGCTCCTGGCAAAGTCTCGAGGCATTCCGAGTCCGGCGGGCGAAGTAGGCCAGCCCCACCCCCCAAGGCTATAGCCCACCCGTTTTTGTGGCCTTTTTCCGCAGGACGAACGTGGCGCCCCGGCCTTCGGGCGGTTATTTTTGGGTACGGCTGTACCAGCGGCCTATTTTTGGCACACGGAGGCCCCTCGCAAAGTCTGGCGGCATTCCGAGTCCGGCGGACGAAGTGGGCCAGCCCCACCCCGCAAGGCTATAGCCCACCCGCTTTTGTGTCCTTTTTCCGTGGACGAACTTGGCGCCCCGGCCTTCGGGCTGTTATTTTTGGGCGCGGCTTTGCCCGCGGCCTATTTTTGGCACACGGAGGACCCTTACAAAGTCTCGCGGCATTCCGATTCCGGCGGACGAAGTGGGCCAGCCCCACCCCCCGAGGGTGTAGCCCACCCGTTTTTGTGTCCTTTTTCCGCTGGACGAACTTGGCGCCCCGGCCTTCGGGCAGTTTTTTTTGAGCGCGGCTTTGCCTGCGGCCTATTTTTGGCACACGGAGGACCCTCGCAAAGTCTCGCGGCATTCCGAGTCCGGCGGACGAAGTGGGCCAGCCCCACCCCCCGAGGATGTAGCCCACCCGTTTTTGTGGCCTTTTTCCGCTGGACGAACTTGGCGCCCCGGCCTTCGGGCAGTTATTTTTGGGCGCGGCTTTGACCGTGGCCTATTTTTGGCACACGGAGGCCCCCTCGCAAAGTCTCGCGGCATTCCGAGTCCGGCGGACGAAGTTGGCCAGCCCCACCCCCCGAGGGTATAGCCCACCCGTTTTTGTGGCCTTTTTCCGCTGGACGAACTTGGGGCCCCGGCCTTCGGGCGGTTATTTTTGGGCGCGGCTTTGCCCGCGGCCTATTTTTGGCACACGGAGGCCCCTCGCAAAGCCTCACGGCATTCCGAGTCCGGCGGACGAAGTCGGCCAGCGCCACCCCCCCCAAGGCTATAGCCCACCCGTTTTTGTAGCCTATTTCCGCCGGACCAACTTGGTGCCCCGGCCTTCGGGCAGTTATTTTTGGGCGCGGCTTTGCCCGCGGCCTATTTTTGGCACACGAAGGCCCCTCGCAAAGTCTCGCGGCATTCCGAGTCCGGCGGATGAAGTTGGCCAGCCCCACCCCCCACGGCTATAGCCCATCCGTTTTTGTGGCCTTTTTCCGCTGGACGAACTTGGCGCCCCGGTCTTTGGGGGGTTTTTTTTGGGCGTGCTTTGTACGCGGCCTATTTTTGGCACACGGAGGCCCCTCGCAAAGTCTGGCGGCATTCCGAGTCCGGCGGACGAAGTTGGCCAGCCGCACCCCCCAAGGCTATAGCCCACCCGTTTTTGTGGCCTTTTTCGCTGGACGAACTTGCTGCCCCCGGCCTTCGGGCGGTTATTTTTGGGCGCGGCTTTCCCGCGGCCTATTTTTGGCACACGGAGGCCCCTCACAAAGTCTCGCGGCATTCCAAGTCCGGCGGACGAAGTTGGCCAGCCGCACCCCCCAAGGCTATAGCCCACCCGTTTTTGTGGCCTTTTTCCGCTGAACGAACTTGGCGCCCCGGCCTTTTGGGCGGTTATTTTTGGGCGTGGCTTTGCCCGCGGCCTATTTTTGGCACAAGGAGGCTTCTCGCAAAGTCTCGCGGCATTCCGAGTCCGGTGGACGAAGTTGGCCAGCCCCACCCCCCAAGGCTATAGCCCACCCCGTTTTTGTGGCCTTTTTCCGCTGGACGAACTTGGCGCCCCGGCATTCGGGGGGTTATTTTTGGGCGCGGCCTTGCATGCGGCCTATTTTTGGCACAAGGAGGCTTCTCACAAAGTCTCGCGGCATTCCGAGTCCGGCGGACGAAGTTGGCCAGCCCCACCCCCCAAGGCTATAGCCCACCCATTTTTGTGGCCTTTTTCCGCTGGACGAACTTGGCGCCCCGGCCTTCGGGCTGTTATTTTTGGACGCGGCGTTGCCCGCGGCCTATTTTTGGCACACGGAGGCCCCTGGCAAAGTCTCGCGGCATTCCGAGTCCGGCGGACGAAGTTGGCCAGCCCCACACCCCAAGGCTAAAGCCCACCCGTTTTTGTGGCCTTTTTCCGCTGGACGAACTTGGCGCCCCGGCCTTCGGGCGGTTATTTCTGGGCGCGGCTTTGTCCGCGGCCTATTTTTGGCACATGGAGGCCCCTCACAAAGTCTCGCGGCATTCCGAGTCCGGCGGACGAAGTGGGCCAGCCCCACCCCCCAAGGCTATAGCCCACACCGTTTTTGTGGCCTTTTTCCGCTGGACGAACTTGGCGCCCCGGCCTTCGGGGGGTTAATTTTTGGTACGGCCTTGCCTGCGGCCTATTTTTGGCACAAGGAGGCTTCTCACAAAGTATCGCGGCATTCCCAGTCCGGCGGACGAAGTTGGTCAGCCCGACCCCCCAAGGCTATAGCCCACCCGTTTTTGTGGGCTTTTTCCGCGGGACGAACTTGCCGCCCCGGCCTTCGGGCGGTTATTTTTGGGTGCGGATGTGTCCTCGGCATATTTTTGGCACAAGGAGGCGCCTCGCAAAGTCTCGCGCCATTCCGAGTCCGGCGGACGAAGTTGGCCAGCCCCACCCCCTAAGGCTATAGCCCACCCGTTTTTGTGGGCTTTTTCCGCTGGACGAACTTGGCAACCCGGCCTTCAGGCGGTTATTTTTGGGCGCGGCTGAGCCCACGGCCTATTTTTGGCACACGGAGGCGCCTCGCAAAGTCTCGCACCATTCCGAGTCCGGCGGACGAAGTTGGCCAGCCCCACCCCCTAAGGCTATAGCCCACCCGTTTTTGTGGCCTTTTTCTGCTGGACGAACTTGGCGCCCCGGCCCTCGGGCGGTTATTTTTGGGCGCGGCTGTGCCCGCGGCCTATTTTTGGCACATGGAGGCGCCTCGCAAAGTCTCGCGCCATTCTGGGTCCGGCGGACGAAGTTGGCCAGCCCCACCGCCCATGGCTATAGCCCACCCGTTTTTGTGGCCATTTTCCGCCGGACGAACCTGGCACCCCGGCCTTCGGGCGGTTATTTTTGGGCGCGGCTGTGTCCGCGGCCTATTTTTGGCCGAAGGAGGGGCCTTGCAATGTCTCGCGCCATTCCGA
This sequence comes from Citrus unshiu, assembly GCA_033242345.1. NCBI lineage: Eukaryota > Viridiplantae > Streptophyta > Magnoliopsida > Sapindales > Rutaceae > Citrus > Citrus unshiu. The sequence continues at coordinate 39,180 of BTHF01000056.1, forward strand.
GTCCGGCGGACGAAGTTGGCCAGCCCCATCCCCCAAGGCTATAGCCCACCCATTTTTGTGGACTTTTTCCGCTGGACGAACTTGGTTGCCCCGGCCCTCGGGGGGTTATTTTTGGGCACGGCTGTGCCCGCGGCCTATTTTTGGCACATGGAGGCGCCTCGCAAAGTCTCGCGCCACATTCTGGGTCCGGCGGACGAAGTTGGCCAGCCCCACCCCCCATAGCTATAGCCCACCCGTTTTTGTGGCCATTTTCCGCCGGACGAACCTGGCACCCCCGGCCTTCGGGCGGTTATTTTTCGGCGTGGCTGTGTCCGCGGCCTATTTTTGGCCCAAGGAGGGGCGTCGCAATGTCTCGCGCCATTCCGAGTCCGGCGGACGAAGTTGGCCAGCCCCACCCCCCAAGGCTATAGCCCCACCCGTTTTTGTGGACTTTTTCCGCTGGACGAACTTGGTGCCCCGGCCCTCGGGGGGTTATTTTTGGGCGCAGCTGTGCCCGCGGCCTATTTTTGGCACACGGAGGCGCCTCGCAAAGTCTCGCGCCATTCGGAGTCCGGCGGACGAAGTTGGCCAGCCCCCACCCCCAAAGGCTATAGCCCACCCGTTTTTGTGGCCTTTTTCCGCTGGACGAACTTGGCGCCCCGGCCTTCGGGCGGTTATTTTTGCGTTCGGCTGTGCCCGCGGCCTATTTTTGGCACACAGAGGCACCTCGAAAAGTCTCCCGCCATTCCGAGTCCAGCGGACGAAGTTGGCCAGCCCCACCCCCCAAGCCTATAGCCCACCCGTTTTTGTGGCCTTTTTCCGCTGGACGAATTTGGCGCCCCGGCCTTCGGGCGGTTATTTTTGGGAGTGGCTGTGCCCGCGGCCTATTTTTGGCACACGGAGGTGCCTCGCAAAGTCTCGCGCCATTCCGAGTCCCGCGGACGAAGTTGGCCAGCCCCACCCCCCAAGGCTATAGCCCACCCGTTTTTGTGGCCTTTTTCCGCTGGACGAACTTGGCGCCCCGGACTTCGGGTGGTTATTTTTAGGCGCGGCTGTGCCCGCGGCCTATTTTTGGCACACGGAGGCACGTCGCAATGTCTCGCGCCATTCCGGGTACGGCGGACGAAGTTGGCCAGCCCCACCCCCCAAGGCTATAGCCCACCCGTTTTTGTGGCCATTTTCCGCCGGACGAACTTGGCACCCCGGCCTTCGGGCGGTTTATTTTTTGGCGCGGCTGTGTCCGCGGCCTATTTTTGGCACAAGGAGGCTCCTCGCAAAGTCTCGCGCCATTCCGAGTCCGGCGCACGAAGTTGGCCAGCCCCACCCCCAAGGCTATAGCCCACCCGTTTTTGTGGCCTTTTTCCACTGGACGAACTTGGCGCCACGGCCCTCGGGCGGTTATTTTTGGGCGCGGCTGTGCCCGCGGCCTATTTTTGGCACACGGAGGCGCCTCACAAAGTCTCGCGCCATTCCGAGTCCGGCGGACGAAGTTGGCAAGCCCCACCCCCCAAGGCTATAGCCCACCCGTTTTTGTGGCCATTTTTCCGCTGGACGAACTTAGCACCCCGGCCTTCGGGCGGTTAGTTTTGGGCGCGGCTGTGTCCGCGGCCTATTTTTGGCACAAGGAGGCTCCTCGTAAAGTCTCGCGCCATTCCGAGTCCGGCGGACGAAGTTGGCCAGCCCCACCACCCAAGGCTATAGCCCACCCGTTTTTGTGGCCTTTTTCCGCTGGACGAACTTGGCGCCCCGGCCCTCGGGGGGGTTATTTTAGGGCGCAGCTGTGCCCACGGCCTATTTTTGGCACACGGATGTGCCTCGCAAAGTCTCGCGCCATTCCGAGTCCGGCGGACGAAGTTGGCCAGCGCCACCCCCCCAAGGCTATAGCCCACCCGTTTTTGTGGCCTTTTTCCGCTGGATGAACTTGGCGCCCCGGCCTTCGGGCGGTTATTTTTGGGCGCGGCTTTGGCTGCGGCCTATTTTTGGCACACGGAGGCCCCACACAAAGTCTCGCGGCATTACGAGTCCGGCGGACGAAGTGGGCCAGCCCCACCCCCCAAGGCTATAGCGCGCCCGTTTTTGTGGCCTTTTTCCGCTGGACGAACTTTGCGCCCCCGACTTTCGGGCGGTTATTTTTTGGTACGGCTTTTGCCCGCGGCCTATTTTTGGCACATGGAGGACCCCTCGCAAAGTCTCGCGGCATTCCGAGACCGGCGGATGAAGTTGGCCAGCCCAACCCCCCAAGGCTATAGCCCACCCGTTTGTGTGGCCTTTTTCCGCGGGACGAACTTGGCGCCCCGGCCTTCGTGCTGTTATTTTTGGGTGAGGCTTTGTCCGCGGCCTATTTTTGGCACACGGAGGCGCCTCGCAAAGTCTCGCACCATTCCGAGTCCGGCGGACGAAGTTGGCCAGCCCCATCCCGCATGGCTATAGCCCACCCGTTTTTGTGGCCTTTTTCCGCTGGACGAACTTGGCGCTCCGGCCTTCGGGCGGTTATTTTTGGGCGCGGCTTTGCCCGCGGCCTATTTTTGGCACACGGAGGCCCCTCGCAAAGTCTCGCGGCATTCCGAGTCCGGCGGACGAAGTGGGCCAGCCCCACCCCCAAGGCTATAGCCCACCCGTTTTTGTTGCCTTTTTCCGCTGGACGAACTTGGCGCCCCGGCCTTCGGGCGGTATTTTTGGACATGGCTTTGACCGCGGCCTATTTTTTGGCACACGGAGGCCCCTCGCAAAGTCTCGCACCATTCCGAGTCCGGCGGACGAAATTGGCCAGCCCCCACCCCCCTAGGCTATAGCCCACCCGTTTTTGTGGGCTTTTTCCACTGGACGAACTTGGCGCTCCGGCCTTTGGGTGGTTATTTTGGGTGCGGCTGTGCCCGTGGCCTATTTTTGGCACGCGGAGAGGCCTCGCAAAGTCTCACGCCATTCGAGTCCGGCGGACGAAGTTGGCCAGCCCCACCCCCGAAGGCTATAGCCCACCCGTTTTTGTGGCCTTTTTCCGCTGGACGAACTTGGCGCCCCGGCCTTCGGGCCGTTATTTTTGGGCGTGGATTTGCCCGCGGCCTATTTTTGGCCACACGGAGGCCCCTCGCAAAGTCTCGTGGCATTCCGAGTCCGGCGGACGAAGTGGGCCAGCCCCACCCCTCAAGGCTATAGCCCACCCGTTTTTGTGGCCTTTTTCCGCTGGACGAACTTGGCGCTCCGGCCTTCGGGCGGTTATTTTTGGGCGCGGCTTTGCCCGCGGCCTATTTTTGGCACACGGAGGCCCCTCGCAAAGTCTCGCGCCATTCCGAGTCCGGCGGACGAAATTGGCCAGCCCCACCCCCCCTAGGCTATAGCCCACCCGTTTTTGTGGGCTTTTTCCACTGGACCGAACTTGGCGCTCCGGCCTTTTGGGCGGTTATTTTTTGGTACGGCTGTGCCCGCGGCCTATTTTTGGCACACGGAGGCCCCTCGCAAAGTCTCGCGGCATTCCGAGTCCGGCGGACGAAGTGGGCCAGCCCCACCCCCAAGGCTATAGCCCACCCGTTTTGTTGCCTTTTTCCGCTGGACGAACTTGGCGCCCCGGCCTTCGGGCGGTTATTTTTGGACGTGGCTTTGACCGCGGCCTATTTTTGGCACACGGAGGCCCCTCGCAAAGTCTCGCGCCATTCCGAGTCCGGCGGACGAAATTGGCCAGCCCCACCCCCCTAGGCTATAGCCCACCCGTTTTTGTGGGCTTTTTCCACTGGACGAACTTGGCGCTCCGGCCTTTGGGTGGTTATTTTTGGGCGCGGCTGTGCCCGTGGCCTATTTTTGGCACGCGGAGAGGCCTCGCAAAGTCTCACGCCATTCCGAGTCCGGCGGACGAAGTTGGCCAGCCCCACCCCCGAAGGCTATAGCCCACCCGTTTTTGTGGCCTTTTTCCGCTGGACGAACTTGGCGCCCCGGCCTTCGGGCCGTTATTTTTGGGCGTGGATTTGCCCGCGCCTATTTTTGGCACACGGAGGCCCCTCGCAAAGTCTCGTGGCATTCCGAGTCCGGCGGACGAAGTGGGCCAGCCCCACCCCTCAAGGCTATAGCCCACCCGTTTTTGTGGCCTTTTTCCGCTGGACGAACTTGGCGCTCCGGCCTTCGGGCGGTTATTTTTGGGCGCGGCTTTGCCCGCGGCCTATTTTTGGCACACGGAGGCCCCTCGCAAAGTCTCGCGCCATTCCGAGTCCGGCGGACGAAATTGGCCAGCCCCACCCCCCCTAGGCTATAGCCCCACCCCGTTTTTGTGGGCTTTTTCCACTGGACGAACTTGGCGCTCCGGCCTTTGGGTGGTTATTTTTGGGCGCAGGCTGTGCCCGTGGCCTATTTTTGGCACGCGGAGACGCCTCGCAAAGTCTCACGCCATTCCGAGTCCGGCGGACGAAGTTGGCCAGCCCCACCCCCGAAGGCTATAGCCCACCCGTTTTTGTGGCCTTTTTCCGCTGGACGAACTTGGCGCCCCGGCATTCGGGTGGTTATTTTTGCGCGCAGGGCTTTGCCCACAGCCCATTTTTGGTACACGGAGGCCCCTCGCAAAGTCTCGCGGCATTCCAAGTCCGGCGGACGAAGTTGGCCAGCCCCACCCCTCATGGCTATAGCCCACCCGTTTTTGTGGCCTTTTTCCGCTGGACGAACTTGGCGCCCCGGCCTTCAGGCTGTTATTTTTGGGCGCGGCTTTAACCGTCCTCCATTTTTGGCACAGGAAGGACCCTCGCAAAGTCTCGCGGCATTCCCACTCCGGCGGACAAAGTTGGCGAGCCCCACCCCCCAAGGCTATAGCCCACCCGTTTTTGTGGCCTTTTTCTGCTGGACGAACTTGGCGCCCTGGCCTTCGGGCAGTTATTTTTGGGCACGGCTTTACCCGTATCCTATTTTTGGCACACCGGAGGCCCCTCGCAAAGTCTCATGGCATTCCGAGTCCGGCGGACGAAGTTTGGCCAGCCCCACCCCCCCAAGGCTATAGCCCACCCATTTTTGTGGCCTTTTTCCGCTGGACGAACTTGGCGCCCCGGCCTTCGGGCCGTTATTTTTTGGGCGTGGATTTGCCCGCGGCCTATTTTTGGCACACGGAGGCCCCTCGCAAAGTCTCGCGGCATTCCGAGTCCGGCGGACCGAAGTGGGCCAGCCCCACCCCTCAAGGCTATAGCCCACCCGTTTTTGTGGCCTTTTTCCGCTGGACGAACTTGGCGCTCCGGCCTTCGGGCGGTTATTTTTGGGCGCGGCTTTGCCTGCGGCCTATTTTTGTCACAAGGAGGCCCCTCGCAAAGTCTCGCGGCATTCCGAGTCCGGCGGACGAAGTGGGCCAGCCCCACCCCTCAAGGCTATAGCCCCACCCGGTTTTTGTGGCCTTTTTCCGCTGGACGAACTTGGCGCTCCGGCCTTCGGGCGGTTATTTTTGGGCGCGGCTTTGCCCGCGGCCTATTTTTGGCACACGGAGGCCCCTCGCAAAGTCTCGCGGCATTCCGAGTCCGGCGGACGAAGTTGGCCAGCCCCACCCCCCAAGGCTATAGCCCACCCGTTTTTGTGGCCTTTTTCCGCTGGATGAACTTGGCGCCCCGGCCTTCGGGCGGTTATTTTTGGGCGCGGCTTTGGCTGCGGCCTATTTTTGGCACAACCGGAGGCCCCACACAAAGTCTCGCGGCATTACGAGTCCGGCGGACGAAGTGGGCCAGCCCCACCCCCCAAGGCTATAGCGCGCCCGTTTTTGTGGCCTTTTTCCGCTGGACGAACTTTGCGCCCCCGACTTCGGGCGGTTATTTTTTTGGTACGGCTTTGCCTGCGGCCTATTTTTGGCACACCGGAGGACCCTCGCAAAGTCTCGCGGCATTCCGAGACCGGTGGATGAAGTTGGCCAGCCCAACCCCCCAATGCTATAGCCCACCCGTTTGTGTGGCCTTTTTCCGCAGGACGAACTTGGCACCCCGGCCTTCGTGCTGTTATTTTTGGGTGAGGCTTTGTCCGCGGCCTATTTTTGGCACACGGAGGCGCCTCGCAAAGTCTCGCACCATTCCGAGTCCGGCGGACGAAGTTGGCCAGCCCCACCCCCCAAGGCTATAGCCCACCCATTTTTTGTGGCCTTTTTCCGCTGGACGAACTTGGCGCCCCGGCCTTCGGGCCGTTATTTTTGGGCGCGGCTTTGCCCGCGGCCTATTTTTGGCAGCCACGGAGGCCCCTCGCAAAGTCTCGCGGCATTCCGAGTCCGGCGGACGAAGTTGGCCAGCCCCACCCCCCAAGGCTATAGCCCACCCCGTTTTTGTGGCCTTTTTCCGCTGGATGAACTTGGCGCCCCGGCCTTCGGGCGGTTATTTTTGGGCGCGGCTTTGGCTGCGGCCTATTTTTGGCACACCGGAGGCCCCACACAAAGTCTCGCGGCATTACGAGTCCGGCGGACGAAGTGGGCCAGCCCCACCCCCCAAGGCTATAGCGCGCCCGTTTTTGTGGCCTTTTTCCGCGGGACGAACTTGGCGCCCCGGCCTTCGTGCTGTTATTTTTGGGTGAGGCTTTGTCCGCGGCCTATTTTTGGCACACGGAGGCGCCTCGCAAAGTCTCGCACCATTCCGAGTCCGGCGGACGAAATTCGCCAGCCCCACCCCCCAAGGCTATAGCCCACCCGTTTTTGTGGGCTTTTTCCACTGGACGAACTTGGCGCTCCGGCCTTTGGGTGGTTATTTTTGGGTGCGGCTGTGCCCGTGGCCTATTTTTGGCACGCGGAGACACCTCACAAAGTCTCACGCCATTCCGAGTCCGGCAGACGAAGTTGGCCAGCCCCACCCCCCCAAGGCTATAGCCCGCCCGTTTCTGTGGCCTTTTTCCGCTGGACGAACTTGGCGCCCCGGCTTCGGGCGGTTATTTTTGGGTGCGGCTGTGCCCACGGCCTATTTTTGGCACACGGAGGTGCCTCACAAAGTCTTGCGCATTTCCGAGTCCGGCGGACAAAGTTGGCCAGCCCCACCGACCAAGGCTATAGCCCACCCGTTTTTGTGTCCTTTTTCCGCAGGACGAGCTTGGCGCCCCGGCCTTCGAGCGGTTATTTATGGGCGCGGCTTTGGCCGCGGCCTATGTTTGGCGCACGGAGGCCCCTCACAAAGTCTCGCAGCATTCCGAGTCCGGCGGACGAAGTTGGCCAGCCCTACCCTCCAAGGCTATAGCCCACCCGTTTTTGTGGGCTTTTTCCGCTGGACGAACTTGGCGCCCCGACCTTCGGGCGGTTTTTTTTTGGGCGCGGCTGTGCCCATGGCCTACTTTTGGTACACGGAGGCGACTCGCAAAGTCTCGCGCCATTCCGAGTCCGGCGGACGAAGTTGGCCAGGCCTACCCTCCAAGGCTATAGCCCACCCGTTTTTGTGGGCTTTGTCCGCTGGACGAACGTGGCGCCCCGACCTTCGGGCGGTTATTTTTGGGCGCGGCTGTGCCCGCGGCCTATTTTTGGCACACGGAGGTCCCTCGCAATGTCTCACGCCAATCCGAGTCCGGCGGACGATGTTGGCCAACCGCACCCCCCAAGGCTATAGCCCACCAAATTTGGTGGGCTTTTTCCGCTGGATGAACTTGGCGCCCCGGCCTTCGGGAGGTTATTTTTAGTCGAGGCTGTGCCCGCTGCCTATTTTTGGTACACAGAGGCGCCTCGGAAAGTTTCGTGCCATTCCGTGTCCGGCGGACGAAGTCGGCCAGCCCCACCCCCCAAGGCTATAGCCCACCCGTTTTTGTGGCCTTTTTCCGCTGGACGAACTGGGCGCCCCCGGCCTTCGGGCAGTTATTTTTGGGCACGGGCTTTGACCGCGGCCTGTTTTTGGCACACGGAGGTGCCTCGCAAAGTCTTGCGCATTTCAGAGTCCGGCGGACAAAGTTGGCCAGCCCCACCGACCAAGGCTATAGCCCACCCGTTTTTGTGGCCTTTTTCCGCAGGACGAGCTTGGCGCCCCGGCCTTCGGGCGGTTATTTTTGGGCGCGGCTTTGGCCGCGGCCTATTTTTGGCGCACGGAGGCCCCTCGTAAAGTCTTGCGGCATTCCGAGTCCGGCGGGCGAAGTAGGCCAGCCCCAAACCCCAAGGTTATAGCCCACCCATTTTTGTGGCCTTTTTCCGCTGGACGAACTTGGCGCCCCGGCTTTCCGGCGGTTATTTTTGGGCGCGGCTTTTCCCACGGCCTTTTTTTGGCACAAGGAGGCCCCTCGCAAAGTCTCACGGCAATCCGAGTCCGGCGGACGAAGTTGGCCAGCCCCACCCCCCAAGGCTATAGCCCACCCGTTTTTGTGGCCTTTTTTCCGCTGGACGAACTTGGCGCCCCGGCCTTCCGGCGGTTATTTTTGGGTGCGGCTTTGCCCGCGGCCTATTTTTGGCACACGGAGGCCTCTCGCAAAGTCTCGCGGCATTCCGAGTCCGGCGGACGAAGTTGGCCAGCCCCACCCCCAAAGGCTATAGCCCACCCGTTTTTGTGGCCTTTTTTCCGCTGGACGAACTTGGCGCCCCGGCCTTCGGGCGGTTATTTTTGGGCGTGGCTTTGTCCAGGGCCTATTTATGGCACACGGAGATCCCTCGCAAAGTCTCGCGGCATTCCGAGTCCGGCGGACAAAGTTGGCCAGCCCCAAACCCCATGGTTATAGCCACCTGTTTTTGTGGCCTTTGTCAGCTGGACGTACTAGGCGCCCCGGCCTTCGGGCGGTTATTTTCGGGTGCGGCTTTGGCCGCGGCCTATTTTTGGCGCACGGAGGCCCCTCGCAAAGTCTCGCAGCATTCCGAGTCCGGCAGGCCGAAGTAGGCCAGCCCCAAACCCCAAGGTTATAGCCCACCCATTTTTGTGCCTTTTTCCGCTGGACGAACTTGGCGCCCCGGCCTTCGGAGGTTATTTTTGGGCGCGGCTTTGCCCACGACCTATTTTTGGCACACGGAGGCCCCTCGCAAAGTCTCACGGCATTCCAAGTCCGGCGGCCGAAGTTGGCCAGCCCCACCCCCCAAGGCTATAGCCCACCCGTTTTTGTGGCCTTTTTCCGCTGCACGAACTTGGCGCCCCGGCCTTCCGGCGGTTATTTTTGGGTGCGGCTTTGGCCACGGCCTATTTTTGGCACGCGGAGGCCTCTCGCAAAGTCTCGCGGCATTCCGAGTCCGGCGGACGAAGTGGCCAGCCCCACCCCCAAAGGCTATAGCCCCACCCGTTTTTGTGGCCTTTTTCCGCTGGACAAACTTGGTGCCCCGGCCTTCGGGCGGTTATTTTGGGGCGCGGCTTTGGCCGCGGCCTATTTTTGGCACACGGAGGCCCCTCGCAAAGTCTCACGGCATTCCGAGTCCGGCGGACGAAGTGGGCCAGCCCCACCCCCCAAAGCTCCCACCCGTTTTTGTGGCCTTTTTCCGCTGGACGAACTTGCCGCCCCGGCCTTCGGGAGGTTATTTTTGGGCGCGGCTTTGCCCGCGGCCTATTTTTGGCACACGGAGGCCCCTCGCAAAGTCTCGTACCATTCCGAGTCCGGCGGACGAAGTTGGCCAGCCCCACCCCCCAAGGCTATAGCCCACCCGTTTTTGTGGCCTTTTTCCGCTGGATGAACTTGGTGCCCCGGCCTTCGGGCGGTTATTTTTGGGCGCGGCTTTGGCTGCGGCCTATTTTTGGCACACGGAGGCCCCACACAAAGTCTCGCGGCATTCCGAGTCCGGCGGACGAAGTGGGCCAGCCCCACCCCCCAAGACTATAGCCCACCCGTTTTTGTGGCCTTTTTCCGCTGGACTACCTTGGCGCCCCGGCCTTCGGGCAGTTATTTTTGGGTGCGGCTTTGGCCGCGGCCTATTTTTGGCACACGGAGGGCCCTCACAAAGTCTCGCGGCATTCCGAGTCCGGCGGACGAAGTTGGCCAGCCCCACCCCCCAAGGCTATAGCCCACCCGTTTGTGTGGCCTTTTTCCGCTGGACGAACTTGGCGCCCGGCCTTCGAGCGGTTATTTTTGGGCTCGGCTTTGTCCGTGGCCTATTTTTGGCAAACGGAGGCCCTTCGCAAGGTCTCGCGGCATTCCGAGTCCGGCGGACGAAGTTGGCCAGCCCCACCCCCCAAGGCTATAGCCCACCCGTTTTTGTGGCCTTTTTCCGCTGGATGAACTTGACGATCCGGCCTTTGGGTCGTTATTTTTGGGCGCGGCTTTGCCCGCGGCCTATTTTTGGCACACGGAGGCCCCTCGCAAAGTCTCGTAGCATTCCGAGTCCGGCGACGAAGTTGGCCAGCCCCACCCCCCAAGGCTATAGCCCACCCGTTTTTGTGGCCTTTTTCCGCTGGAAGAACATGGCGCCCCGGCCTTCGGGCGGTTATTTTTGGGCGCGGCTTTGCCCGCGGCCTATTTTTGGCACTTGGAGGCCCCTCGCAAAGTCTCGCGGCATTCCGAGTCCGGCGGACGAAGTTGGCCAGCCCCACCCCCCATGGCTATAGCCCACCCGTTTGTGTAGCCTTTTTCCGCTGGACGAACTCGGCGTCCCAGCATTCGGGCGGTTATTTTTGGGTACGGCTTTGCACGCGGCCTATTTTTGGCACACGGAGGCCCGTCGCAAAGTCTCGCGGCATTCGAAGTCCGGCGGACGAAGTCGGCCAGCCCCACCCCCCAAGGCTATAGCCCACCCGTTTTTGTGGCCATTTTCCGCTGGGCGAACTTGGCGCCCCGGCCTTCAGGCAGTTATTTTTGGGTGCGACTTTGTCCGCGGCCTATGTTTGGCACACGGGAGGCCCCTCGCAAAGTCTCGCGGCATTCCGAGTCCGGCGGACGAAGTTGGCCAGCCCCACCCCCCAAGGCTATAGCCCACCCGTTTTTGTGGCCTTTTTCCGCTGGACGAATGCCTTCGGGCTGTTATTTTGGGGCGCGGCTTTGCCCGCGGCCTATTTTTGGCACACGGAGACCCCTCGCAAAGTCTCGTAGCATTCCGAGTCCGGCGGACGAAGTTGGCCAGCCCCACCCCCCAAGGCTATAGCCCACCTGTTTTTGTGGCCTTTTTCCGCTGGACGAACTTGGCGCCCCGGCCTTCGGGCAGTTATTTTTGGGCACGGCTTTTCCCGTGGCCTATTTTTGGCACACGGAGGCCCCTCGCAAAGTCTCGCGGCATTCCGAGCCCGGCGGACGAAGTTGGCCAGCCCCACCCCCCAAGGCTATAGCCCACCCTTTTTTGTGGCCTTTTTCCGCTGGACGAGCTTGGCGCCCCGGCCTTCGGGCGGTTATTTTTGGGCGCGGCTTTGCCCGTGGCCTATTTTTACACACGGAGGCACCTCGCAATGTCTCGCGCCATTCCGAGTCCGGCGGACGAAGTGGGCCAGCCCCACCCCCCAAGGCTATAGCCCACCCGTTTTTGTGGCCTTTTTCCGCTGGACGAACTTGGCGTCCAGGCTTCGCGCGGTTATTTTTGGGTGCGGCTCTGCCCGCGGCCTATTTTTACACACGGAGGCACCTCGCAAAGTCTCATGCCATTCCGAGTCCGGCGGACGAAGTTGGCCAGCCCCACCCCCCAAGGCTATAGCCCGTCCGTTTTTGTGGGCTTTTTCTGCTGGACGAACTTGGCGCCCCGGCCTTCGGGCGGTTATTTTTGGGCGCCGCTGTGCCCGCGGACTATTTTTGGCACACAGAGACGCCTCGCAATGCCTCAGACCATTCCGAGTCCGGCGGACGAAGTCGGCCCGCCCCACCCCCCAAGGATATAGCCCACCCTTTTTTGTGGCCTTTTTCCGCTGGACGAACTTGGCGCCCCGGCCTTCAGGCGGTTATTTTTGGGTGTGGCTGTGCCCGCGGCCTATTTTTGGCACACGGAGGCGCCTCGCAAAGTCTCACGCCATTCCGAGTCTGGCGGACGAAGTTGGCGAGCCCCACCCCCCAAGGCTATAGCCCACCCGTTTTTGTGGGATTTTTCCGCTGGACGAACTTGGCGCCCCGGCCTTCGGGCGGTTATTTTTGGGCGCGGCTGTGCCCGCAGCCTATTTTTGGTACGCGGAGGTGCCTCGCAATTCTCGCGCCATTCCGAGTCCGGCGGACGAAATGGGCCAGCCCCACCCCCCAAGGTTATAGCCCACCCGTTTTTGTGGGCTTTTTCCGCTGGACGAACTTGGCGCCCCGGCCTTCGGGCGGTTATTTTTGGGCGCGGCTGTGCCCGCAGCCTATTTTTGGTACACGGAGGTGCCTCGCAATTCTCGCGCCATTCCGAGTCCGGCGGACGAAATGGGCCAGCCCCACCCCTCAAGGCTATTGCCTACCCATTTTTGTGGGCTTTTTCCGCTGGACGAACTTGGCGCCCCGGCCTTCGGGCGGTTATTTTTTAGCGCGGCTGTGCATGCGGCCTATTTTTGGCACACGGAGGCGCCTCGCAAAGTCTCACGCCATTCCGAGTCCGGCGATCGAAGTTGGCCAGCCCCACCCCCCAAGGCTATAGCCCACCCGTTTTTGTGGGCTTTTTCCGCTGGACGAACTTGGCGCCCCGGCCTTCGGGCAGTTATTTTTGGCGCGGCTGTGCCCGCGGCCTATTTTTGGCACACGGAGGCGCCTCGCAAGGTCTCGCGCAATTCCGAGTCCGGCGGACGAAGTTGACCAGCCCCACCCCCCAAGGTTATAGCCCACCCGTTTTTGTGGCCTTTTTCCGCTGGACGAACATGGTACCCCAGCCTTCGGGCAGTTATTTTTGGGTGTGGCAGTGCATGCGGCCTATTTTTGGCACACGGAGGCGCCTCGCAAAGTCTCACGCCATTCCGAGTCCGGCGGACGAAGTTGACCAGCCCCACCCCCCAAGGTTATAGCCCACCCGTTTTTGTGGCCTTTTTCCGCTGGACGAACATGGCACCCCGGCCTTCGGGCGGTTATTTTTGGGCGTGGGTGTGCATGCGGCCTATTTTTGGCACACGGAGGCGCCTCGCAAGGTCTCGCGCAATTCCGAGTCCGGCGGACGAAGTTGGCCAGCCCCACCCCCCAAGGCTATAGCCCACCCGTTTTTGTGGGCTTTTTCCGCTGGACGAACTTGGCGCCCCTGCCTTCGGGCGGTTATTTTTGGGTGCGGCTGTGCCCGTAGCCTATTTTTGGTACACGGAGGCGCCTCACAAAGTCTCGCGCAATTCCGAGTCCGGCGGACGAAGTTGACCAGCCCCACCCCCCAAGGTTATAGCCCACCCGTTTTTGTGGCCTTTTTCCGCTGGACGAACTTGGCGCCCCGGCCTCCGTCGAGTTATTTTTGGGAGCGGCTTTACCCGCGGACTATTTTTGGCACACGGAGGCCCCTCGCAAAGTCTCGCGGCATTCCGACTCCGGCGGACGAAGTTGGCTAGCCCCACCCCCCAAGGCTATAGCCCATCCATTTTTGTGGGCTTTTTCCGCTGGACGAACATGGCACCCCGGCCTTCGGGCGGTTATTTTTGGGCGCGGCTGTGCCCGCTGCCTATTTTTGGCACACGGAGGTGCCTCGCAAAGTCTCACGCCATTCCGCTTCCGGCGATCGAAGTTGGCCAGCCCCACCCCCCAAGGCTATAGCCCTCCCGTTTTTGTGGCCTTTTTCCGCTGGACGAACTTGGCGCCCCGGCCTTCGTGGGGTTATTTTTGGGCGCGGCTTAGGCCGCGGCCTATTTTTGACACATGGAGGCCCCTCGTAAAGTCTCGCGGCATTCCGAGTCCGGCGGACGAAGTTGGCCAACCCCACCCCCCAAGGCTATAGCCCATCCGTTTTTGTGGCCTTTTTCCGCTGGACGAACATGGCACCCCGGCCTTCGGGCGGTTATTTTTGGGCGCTGCTGTGCGCGCGGCCTATTTTTGGCACACGGAGGCACCTCGCAAAGTCTCGCACCATTCCGAGTCCAGCGATCGAAGTTGGCCAGCCCCACCCCCCGAGGCTATAGCCCACCCGTTTTTGTGGCCTTTTTCTGCTGGACGAACTTGGCGCCCCGGCGTTCGGGCAGTTATTTTTGGGGGCGGCTTTGTCCGCGGCCTATTTTTGGCACACGGAGGCCCCTCGCAAAGTCTCGTGGCATTCCGAGTCCGGCGGACGAAGTTGGCCAGCCCCACCCCCCAAGGCTATAGCCCATCCGTTTTTGTGGGCTTTTTCCGCTGGACGAACATGGCACCCCGGCCTTCGGGCGGTTATTTTTGCGCTCGGCTGTGCCTGCTGCCTATTTTTGGCACACGGAGGTGCCTCGCAAAGTATCGCGCCATTCCGAGTCCGGCGATCGAAGTTGGCCAGCCCCACCCCCCAAGGCTATAGTCCACCCGTTTTTGTGGGCTTTTTCCGCTGGACGAACATGGCACCCCGGCCTTCGGGCGGTTATTTTTGGGCGCGGCTGTGCCCGCGGCCTATTTTTGGCACACGGAGGCGCCTCACAAAGTCTCGCGCCATTCCGAGTCCGGCGATCGAAGTTGGCCAGCCCCACCCCCAAGGCTATAGCCCACCCGTTTTTGTGCGCTTTTTCCGCTGGACGAACATGGCACCCCGGCCTTCGTGCAGTTATTTTTGGGCACGGCTTTGACCGCGGCCTGTTTTTGGCACACGGAGAACCCTCGCAAAGTCTCGCGGCATTCTGAGTCCGGCGGACGAAATTGGCCAGCCCCACCCCCCAAGGCTATAGCCCACCCGTTTTTGTGGGCTTTTTCCGCTGGACGAACTTGGCGCCCCGGCCTTCGGGCGGTTATTTTTGGGCGTGGCTTTGCCCGCGGCCTATTTTTCGCACACGGAGGCCCCTCGCAAAGTCTCGTGGCATTCCGAGTCCGGCGGACGAAGGGGGCCGCCCCACCCCCCAAGGCTATAGCCCACCCGTTTTTGTGGCCTTTTTCCGCTGGACGAACTTTGCGCCCCGGCCTTCGGGTGGTTATTTTTGGGCGCGGCTTTGTCCGCGTCTTATTTTTGGTACACGGAGGCCCCTCGCAAAGTCTTGCGGCATTCCGAGTCCGGCGGATGAAGTGGGCCAGCCCCACCCCCCAAGGCTATAGCCCATCCGTTTTTGTGGCCTTTTTCCGCTGGACGAACTGGGTGCCCCGGCCTTCGGGAGGTTATTTTTGGGCGCGGCTTTGCCCGCGGCCTATTTTTTGCACACGGAGGCCCCTCTCAAATTCTCGCGGTATTGCGAGTCCGGCGGACGAGGTTGGCCAGCCCCACCCCCCAAGGCTATAGCCCACCCGTTTTCGTGGCCTTTTTCCGCTGGACGAACTTGGGGCCCCGGCCTTCGGGCGGTTATTTATGGACGCGGCTTTGTCCGTGGCCTATTTTTGGCACACGGAAGCCCCTCGCAAAGTCTCGCGGCATTCCGAGTCCGGCGGACGAAGTTTGCCTGCCCCACCCCCCAAGGCTATAGCCCACCCGTTTTTCTGGCCTTTCTCCGCTGGACGAACTTGGCGCCCCGGCCTTCAGGCGGTTATTTTTGGGCGCGGCTTGGCCCATGGCCTATTTTTGGCACACGGAGGCCCCTCGCAAAGTCTTGCGGCATTCCGAGTCCAGCGGACGAAGTTGGCCAGCCCCACCCCCCAAGGCTATAGCCCACCCGTTTTTGTTGCCTTTTTCCGCTGGACGAACTTGGCGCCCCGGCCTTCGGGCGGTTATTTTTGGGCGCGGCCTTGCCCGCGGCTTATTTTTGGCACACGGAGGCCCCTCGCAAAGTCTCGTGGCATTCCGAGTCCGGCGGACGAAGTTGTCCAGCCCCACCCCCCAAGGCTATAGCCCATCCGTTTTTGTGGGCTTTTTCCGCTTGACGAACATGGCACCCCGGCCTTCGGGCGGTTATTTTTGCGCGCGGCTGTGCCTGCTGCCTATTTTTGGCACACGGAGGTGCCTCGCAAATTCTCGAGCCATTCCAAGTCCGGCGATCGAAGTTGGCCAGCCCCACCCCCCAAGGCTATAGCCCACCCGTTTTTGTGGGCTTTTTCCGCTGGACGAACATGGCACCCCGGCCTTCGGGTGGTTATGTTTGTGCGCGGGTGTTCCCGCGGCCTATTTTTGGCACATGGAGGCCCCTCGCAAAGTCTCGCGCCATTCCGAGTCCGGCGATCGAAGTTGGCCAGCCCCACCCCCCAAGGCTATAGCCCACCCGTTTTTGTGTGCTTTTTCCGCTGGACGAACATGGCACCCCGGCCTTCGTGCAGTTATTTTTGGGCACGGCTTTGACCGCGGCCTGTTTTTGGCATACGGAGAACCCTCGCAAAGTCTCGCGGCATTCTGAGTCCGGCGGACGAAATTGGCCAGCCCCACCCCCCAAGGCTATAGCCCACCCGTTTTTGTGGGCTTTTTCCGCTGGACGAACTTGGCGCCCCGGCCTTCGGGCGGTTATTTTTGGGCGTGGCTTTGCCCGCGGCCTATTTTTGGCACACGGAGGCCCCTCGCAAAGTCTCGTGGCATTCCGAGTCCGGCGGACGAAGTTGGCCAGCCCCACCCCCCAAGGCTATAGCCCATCCCTTTTTGTGGGCTTTTTCCGCTGGACGAACATGGCACCCCGGCCTTCGGGCGGTTATTTTTGCGCGCGGCTGTGCCTGCTGCCTATTTTTGGCACATGGAGGTGCCTCGCAAATTATCGAGCCATTCCGAGTCCGGCGATCGAAGTTGGCCAGCCCCACCCCCTAAGGCTATAGCCCACCCGTTTTTGTGGGCTTTTTCCGCTGGACGAACATGGCACCACGGCCTTCGGGTGGTTATGTTTGTGCGCGGCTGTTCCCGCGGCCTATTTTTGGCACATGGAGGCCCCTCGCAAAGTCTCGCGCCAGTCCGAGTCCGGCGATCGAAGTTGGCCAGCCCCACCCCCCAAGGCTATAGCCCACCCGTTTTTGTGTGCTTTTTCCGCTGGACGAACATGGCACCCCGGCCTTCGTGCAGTTATTTTTGGGCACGGCTTTGACCGTGGCCTGTTTTTGGCATACGGAGAACCCTCGCAAAGTCTCGCGGCATTCTGAGTCCGGCGGACGAAATTGGCCAGCCCCACCCCCCAAGGCTATAGCCCACCCGTTTTTGTGGGCTTTTTCCGCTGGACGAACTTGGCGCCCCGGCCTTCGGGCGGTTATTTTTGGGCGTGGCTTTGCCCGCGGCCTATTTTTCACACACGGAGGCCCCTCGCAAAGTCTCGCGGCATTCCGAGTCCGGCGGACGAAGGGGGCCGCCCCACCCCCCAAGGCTATAGCCCACCCGTTTTTGTGGCCTTTTTCCGCTGGACGAACTTTGCGCCCCGGCCTTCGGGTGGTTATTTTTGGGCGCGGCTTTGTCCGCGTCTTACTTTTGGTACACGGAGGCCCCTCGCAAAGTCTCGCGGCATTCCGAGTCCGGCGGATGAAGTGGGCCAGCCCCACCCCCCAAGGCTATAGCCCATCCGTTTTTGTGGCCTTTTTCCGCTGGACGAACTGGGTGCCCCGGCCTTCGGGAGGTTATTTTTGGGCGCGGCTTTGCCCGCGACCTATTTTTTGCACACGGAGGCCCCTCTCAAATTCTCGTGGTATTGCGAGTCCGGCGGACGAGGTTGGCCAGCCCCACCCCCCAAGGCTATAGCCCACCCGTTTTTCTGGCCTTTTTCCGCTGGACGAACTTGGGGCCCCGGCCTTCGGGCGGTTATTTATGGGAGCGGCTTTGCCCGCGGCCTGTTTTTGGCACACGGAGAACCCTCGCAAAGTCTCGCGGCATTCCGAGTCCGGCGGACGAAGTTGGCCAGCCCCACCCCCCAAGGCTATAGCCCACCCGTTTTTGTGGGCTTTTTCCGCTGGACGAACTTGGCGCCCCGGCCTTCGGGCGGTTATTTTTGGGCGCGGCTTTGCCCGCAGCCTATTTTTTGCCCACGGAGGCCCCTCGCAAATTCTCACTGCATTGCGAGTCCGGCGGACGAAGTCGGCCTGCCCCACCCCCCACGGCTATAGCCCACCCGTTTCTGTTGCCTTTTTCCGCTGGACGAACTGGGCGCCCCGGCCTTCGGGCGGTTATTTTTCGCCGTGGCTTTGTCCGCGGCCTATTTTTTGTACATGGAGGCCCCTCGCAAATTCTCGCGGCATTCCGAGTCCGGCGGACGAAGTTGGCCAGCCCCACCCCCCAACGCTATAGCCACCCGTTTTTCTGGCCTTTTTCCGGTGGACGAACTTGGCGCCCCGGCCTTCGGGCGGTTATTTTTGGAAACAGCTTTGCCCGCGGCCTATTTTTGGTACACGGAGGCCCCTCACAAAGTGTCACGGCATTCCGAGACCGGCGGACGAAGTTGGCATGCCCCACCCCCCAAGGCTATAGCCCACCCGATTTTGTGGCCTTTTTCCGCTGGACGAACTTGGAGCCCCGGCCTTCGGGCAGTTATTTTTGGGCACGGTTGTGCCCGCGGCCTATTTTTGGCAAACGGAGGCCCCTCGCAAAGTCTCGAGGCATTCCGAGTCCGGCGGACGAAGTGGGCCAGCCCCACCCCCCAAGGCTATAGCCCACCCGTCTTTGTGGCCTTTTTCCGCTGGACGATCTTGGCGCCCCGGCCATCGGGCGGTTATTTTTGGGCGCCGCTTTGCCCGCGGCTTATTTTTGGCACACGTAGGCCCCTCGCAAAGTCTCGTGGAATTCCGAGTCCGGCGGACGAAGTTGGCCAGCCCCAACCCCCAAGGCTATAGCCCACCCGTTTTTGTGGCCTTTTTCCGCTGGACGAACTAGGCGCCCCGTCCTTCGGGCGGTTATTTTTGGGCGCGGCTTTGACCACGGCCTATTTTTGGCACCCGGAGGCCCCTCGTAAAGTCTCGCGGCATTCCGAGTCCGGCGGACGAAGTTGGCCAGCCCCACCCCGCAAGGCTATAGCCCACCCGTTTTTGTGGCCTTTTTCCGCTGGACGAACTTGGCGCCCCGGCCTTCGGGCGGTTATTTTTGGGCGTGGCTTTGGCCGCGGCCTATTTTTGTCACACGGAGGCCCCTCGCAAAGTCTCGCGGCATTCCTAGTCCGGCGGACGAAGTTGGCCAGCCCCACCCCCCAAGGCTATAGCCCACCCGTTTTTCTGGCCTTGTTCCGCTGGACGAACTTGGCGCCCCGGCCTTCGGGCGGTTCTTTTTTGGTACGGCTTTGTCCGCGTCTTATTTTTGGCACACGGAGGCCCCACGCAAAGTCTCGCGGCATTCTGAGTCCGGCGGACGAAGTGGGCCAGCCCCACCCCCCAAGGCTATAGCCCATCCGTTTTTGTGGCCATTTTCCGCTGGACGAACTGGGTGCCCCGGCCTTCGGGAGGTTATTTTAGGGCGCGGCTTTGCCCACGGCCTATTTTTTGCACACGGAGGCCCCTCTCAAATTCTCGCGGCATTGCGAGTCCGGCGGACGAAGTTGGCCAGCCCCACCCCCCAAGGCTATAGCCCACCCGTTTTTGTGGCCTTTTTCCGCTGGACGAACTTGGCGTCCCGGCCTTCGGGCGGTTATTTATGGGCGCGGGTTTGCCCGTGGCCTATTTTTGGCACACGGAGGCCCCTCGTAAAGACTCGCGGCATTCCGAGTCCGGCGGACGAAGTTGGCCTTCCCCACCCCCCAAGGCTATAGCCCACCCGTTTTTGTGGCCTTTTTCCGCTGGACGAACTTAGCGCCCCGGCCTTCGGGCGGTTATTTTTGGGCGCGGCATTGCCCGCGGCCTATTTTTTGCCCACAGATGCCCCTCGCAAATTCTCACGGCATTGCGAGTCCGGCGGACGAAGTGGGCCAGCACCACCCCCAGGGCTATAGCCCACCCGTTTTTGTGGCCTTTTTCCGCTGGACGAACTTGGCGCCCCGGCCTTCGGACTGTTATTTTTGGGCACGGCTTTGCCCGCGGCCTATTTTTGGCACACGGAGGCCCCTCGCAAAGTCTCGCTGCGTTCCGAGTCCGGCGGACGAAGTCGGCCTGCGCCACCCCCCCAAGGCTATAGCCCACCCGTTTTTGTGGCCTTTTTCCGCTGGACGAACTGGGCGCCCCGGCCTTCGGGCGGTTATTTTTGGGGGCGGCTTTTCCTGCGGCCTATTTTTTGCCCATGGAGGCCCCTCGCAAAGTCTCGCGGCATTCCGAGTCCGGCGGACGAAGTTGGCCTGCCCCACCCCTCACGGCTATAGCCCACCCGTTTCTGTGCCCTTTTTCCGCTGGACGAACTGGGCGCCCCAGCCTTCGGGCGGTTATTTTTGGGCGTGGCTTTGCCCGCGGCCTATTTTTTGTACACGGAGGCCCCTCGCAAATTCTCGCGGCATTCCGAGTCCGGCGGACGAAGTTGGCCAGCCCCACCCCCCAAGGCTATAGCCCACCCGTTTTTGTGGCCTTTTTCCGCTGGACGAACTTGGCGCCCCGGCCTTCGGGCGGTTATTTTTGGGCGCGGCTTTGCCCGCGGCCTATTTTTGGCACACGGAGGCCCCTCGTAAAGTGTCACGGAAGTCCGAGTCCGGCGGACGAAGTTGGCATGCCCCACCCCCCAAAGCTATAGCCCACCCGATTTTGTGGCCTTTTTCCGCTGGACGAACTTGGCGCCCCGGCCTTCGGGCGGTTATTTTTGGTCGCGGCTTTGCCTGCGGCCTATTTTTGGCACACGGAGACCCCTCGCAAAGTCTCGCGGTATTCCGAGTCCGCCGGACGAAGTTGGCCAGCCCCACCCCCCAAGGCTATAGCCCACCCGTTTTTGTGGCCTTTTTCCGCTGGACGAACTTGGCGCCCCGGCCTTCGGGCGGTTATTTTTGGGCGCGGCTTTGTCCGTGGCCTATTTTTGGCACACGGAGGCCCCTTGCAAAGTCTCGAGGCATTCCGAGTCCGGCGGACGAAGTGGGCCAGTCCCACCCCCCAAGACTATAGCCCACCTATCTTTGTGGCCTTGTTCCGCTGGACGAACTTGGCGCCCCGGCCTTCGGGCGGTTATTTTTGGGCGTGGCTTTGGCCGCGGCCTATTTTTGGCACACGGAGGCCCCTCGCAAAGTCCCGCGGCATTCCGAGTCCGGCGAACGAAGTGGGCCAGCCCCACCCCCCAAGGCTATAGCCCACCCGTTTTTGTGGCCTTTTTCCGCTGGACATACTGGGCGCCCCGGCCTTCGGGAGGTTATTTTTTGGCGCGGCTTTGCCCGCGGCCTATTTTGTACACACGGAGGCCCCTCACAAATTCTCGCAACATTGCGAGCCCGGCGGACGAAGTAGGCCAGCCCCACCCCCCAAGGCTATAGCCCACCCGTTTTTGTGGCCTTTTTCCGCTGGACGAACTTGGCGCCCCGGCCTTTGGGCGGTTATTTTTGGGCGCGGCTTTGTCCGTGGTCTATTTTTGGCACACGGAGGCCCCTCGCAAAGTCTCGCGGCATTCCGAGTCCGGCGGACGAAGTGGGCCAGCCCAACCCCCCAAGGCTATAGCCCACCCGTTTTTGTGGCCTTTTTCCGCAGGACGAACTTGGCGCCCTGGCCTTCGGGCGGTTATTTTCGGGCGCGGCTTTGCCCTCGGCCTATTTTTGGCACACGGAGGCCCCTCGCAAAGTCTCGCGGCATTCCGAGTCCGGCGGACGAAGTTGGCCAGCCCCACCCCCCAAGGCTATAGCCCACCCGTTTTTGTGGCCTTTTTCCGCTGGACGAACTTGGCGCCCCGGCCTTCGGGCGGTTATTTTCGGGCGCGGCTTTGCCCGTGGCCTATTTTTGGCACACGGAGGCCCCTCGCAAAGTCTCGCGGCATTCCGAGTCCGGCGGACGAAGTTGGCCAGCCCCACCCCCCAAGGCTATAGCCCACCCGTTTTTGTGGCCATTTTCCGCTGGACGAACATCGCGCCCCGGCCTTCGGGTGGTTATTTTTGGGTACGGCTGTGCCCGCGACCTATTTTTGGCACACGGAGGCCGCTGCAAAGTCTCATACCATTCCGAGTCCGGCGGACGAAATTGGCCAGCCCCACCCCCCAAGGCTATAGCCCACCCGTTTTTGTGGCCTTTTTCCACTGGACGAACATGGCTCCCCGGCCTTCGGGCGGTTATTTTTGGGCGCGGCTTTGCCCGCGTCCTATTTTTGGCACACGGAGGCCCCTCGCAAAGTCTCGCGGCATTCCGACTACGGAGGACAAAGTGGGCCAGCCCCACCCCCCAAGGCTATAGCCCACCCGTTTTTGTGGCCTTTTTCCGCTGGACGAACTGGGCGCCCCGGCCTTCGGGAGGTTATTTTTGGGCGCGGCTTTACCTGCGGTCTATTTTTGGCACACGGAGGACCCTCGGAAATTCTCGCGGCATTGCGAGTCCGGCGGACGAAGTAGGCCGGCCCCACCCCCCAAGGCTATAGCCCACCCGTTTTTGTGGCCTTTTTCTGCTGGACGAACTTGGCGCCCCATCCTTCGGTTGGTTATTTTTGGGCGTGGCTGTGCCCAGGGCCTATTCTTGGCACACGGAGGCCCCTCGCAAAGTCTCGCGGAATTCCGAGTCCGGCGGACGAAGTTGGCCAGCCCCACCCCCCAAGGCTATAGCCCACCCGTTTTTGTGGCCTCTTTCCGCTGGACGAACTAGGCGCCCTGGCCTTCGGGCGGTTATTTTTGGGCGCGGCTTTGACCGCGGCCTGTTTTTGGCACACGGAGGCCCCTCGCAAAGTATCGCGGCATTCCGAGTCCGGCGGACGAAGTGGGCCAGCCCCACCCCCCAAGGCTATAGCCCACCTGTTTTTGTGGCCTTTTTCCGCTGGACGAACTGGGCGCCCCGGCCTTCGGGAGGTTATTTTTGGGCGCGGCTTTGCCCGCGGCCTATTTTTTGCACACAGAGGCCCCTCACAAATTCTCGCGGCATTGCGAGTCCGGCGGACGAAGTTGGCCAGCCCCACCCCCCAAGGCTATAGCCCACCCGTTTTTGTGGCCTTTTTCCGCTGGACGAACATGGCGCCCCGGCCTTCGGGCGGTTATATTTGGGCGCGGCTTTGCCCGCGTCCTATTTTTGGCACACGGAGGCCCCACGCATAGTCTCGCGGCATTCCGAGTCCGGCGGACGAAGTGGGCCTGCCCCACCCCCAAGGCTATAGCCCACCCGTTTTTGTGGCCTTTTTCCGCTGGACGAACTGGGCGCCCCAGCCTTCAGGCGGTTATTTTTGGGCGTGGCTTCGCCCGCGGCCTATTTTTGGCACATGGAGGACCCTCGCAAAATCTCGTTGCATTCCGAGTCCGGCGAACGAAGTCGGCCAGCCCCACCCCCCAAGGCTATAGCCCACCCGTTTTTGTGGCCTTTTTCCGCTGGACGAACTGGGCGCCCCGGCCTTCGGGCGGTTATTTTTGGGCGCGGCTTTGCCCGCGGACTATTTTTGGCACACGGAGGCCCCTCGCAAGGTCTCGCGGCATTCCGATTCCGGCGGACGAAGTGGGCCAGCCCCACCCCCCATGGCTATAGCCCACCCGTTTTTGTGGCCTTTTTCTGCTGGACGAACTTGGCGCCCCGGCTTTCGGGCGGTTATCTTTGGGCGCGGCTTTGCCCGCGGCCTATTTTTGGCACCCGGAGACCCCTCGCAAAGTCTCGCGGCATTCTAAGTCCGGCGGACGAAGTTGGCCAGCCCCACCCCCCAAGTCTATAGCCCACCCGTTTTTGTGGCCTTTTTCCACTGGACGAACATGGCTCCCCGGCCTTCGGGCGGTTATTTTTGGGCGCGGCTTTGTCCGCGTCCTATTTTTGGCACACGGAGGCCCCTCGCAAAGTCTCGCGGCATTCCGACTACGGAGGACGAAGTGGGCCAGCCCCACCCCCCAAAGCTATAGCCCACCCGTTTTTGTGGCCTTTTTCCGCTGGACGAACTGGGCGCCCCGGCCTTCGGGAGGTTATTTTTGGGCGCGGCTTTACCTGCGGTCTATTTTTGGCACACGGAGGACCCTCGGAAATTCTCGCGGCATTGCGAGTCCGGCCGACGAAGTGGGCCGGCCCCACCCCCCAAGGCTATAGCCCACCCGTTTTTGTGGCCTTTTTCCGCTGGACGAACTTGGCACCCCGGCCTTCGGGCGGTTATCTTTGGGCGCGGCTTTGCCCGCGGCCTATTTTTGGCACCCGGAGGCCCCTCGCAAAGTCTCGCGGCATTCCGAGTCCGGCGGACGAAGTTGGCCAGCCCCACCCCCCAAGGCTATAGCCCACCCGTTTTTGTGGCCTTTTTCCGCTGGACGAACATGGCGCCCCGGCCTTCGGGCAGTTATTTTTGGGAGCGGATTTGCCGCGGCCTATTTTTGGCACACGGAGGCCCCTCGCAAAGTCTCGCGGTATTCCGAGTCCGGCGGACGAAGTGGGCCGGCCCCCCCCCCCCAAGGCTATAGCCCACCCGTTTTTGTGGCCTTTTTCCGCTGGACGAACTGGGCGCCCCGGCCTTCGGGCAGTTATTTTTGGGAGTGGCTTTGCCCGCGGCCTATTTTTTGCTCACGGAGGCCCCTCGGAAATTTTTGCGGCATTCCGAGTCCGGCGGACGAAGTGGGCCAGCCCCACCCCCGAAGGCTATAGCCCACCCGTTTTTGTGGCCTTTTTCCGCTGGACGAACTTGGCACCCCGTCCTTCGGGCTGTTAGTTTTGGGCGCGGCTTTGCCCGCGGCCTATTTTTCGCACACGGAGGCCCCTTGCAAGGTCTCGCGGCATTCCGAGTCCGGCGGACGAAGTGGGTCAGCCCCACCCCCGAAGGCTATAGCCCACCCGTTTTTGTGGCCTTTTTCCGCTTGACGAACTTGGCACCCCGGCCTTCGGGCAGTTATTTTTGGGCGCGGCTTTACCCACGTCCTATTTTTGGCACACGGAGGCCCCTCGCAAAGTCTCGCGGCATTCCGAGTCCGGCGGACGAAGTTGGCCAGCCCCACCCCCCAAGGCTAAAGCCCACCCGTTTTTGTGGCCATTTTCCGCTGGACGAACATGGCGCCCCGGCCTTCGGGCGGTTATTTTTGCGTACGGCTGTGCCCGCGACCTATTTTTGGCACACGGAGGCCGCTCGCAAAGTCTCGCACCATTCCGAGTCCGGCGGACGAAGTTGGCCAGCCCCACCCCCCAAGGCTATAGCCCACCCGTTTTTGTGGCTTTTTTCCGCTGGACGAACTTGGCGCCCCGGCCTTCGGGCAGTAATTTTTGGGCGCGGCTTCGCCCGCGGCCTATTTTTGGCACACGGAGGCCCCTCGCAAAGTCCCGCGGCATGCCGAGTCCGGCAGACGAAGTGGGCCAGCCCCACCCCCCAAGATTATAGCCCACCCGTTTTTGTGGCCTTTTACCGCTGGACGAACTTGGCGCCCCGGCCTTCGGGTGGTTATTTTTAGGCGTGGCTTTGCCCGCGGATTATTTATGGCACACGGAGATCCCTCGTAAAGTCTCGCGGCATTCCGAGTCCGGCGGACGAAGTTGGCCAGCCCCACCCCTCAAGGTTATAGCCCACCCGTTTTTGTGGCCTTTTTCCGCCGGACGAACTTGCCGCCCCGTCCTTCGGGCGGTTATTTTTGGGCGCGGCTTTGCCCGCGGCCTATTTTTGGTACACGGAGGCCCCTCGTAAAGTCTCGCGGCATGCCGAGTCCGGCGGACGAAGTGTGCCAGCCCCACCCCCCAAGGCTATAGCCCACCCGTTTTTGTGGCCTTTTACCGCTGGACGAACTTGGCGCCCCGGCCTTCGGGGGGTTATTTTAGGCGCGATTTTGCCCACGGATTATTTATGGCACACGGAGATCCCTCGCAAAGTCTCACGGCATTCCGAGTCCGGCGGACGAAGTTGGCCTGCCCCACCCCTCAAGGTTATAGCCCACCCGTTTTTGTGGCCTTTTTCCGCCGGACGAACTTGCCGCCCCGTCCTTCGGGCGGTTATTTTTGGGCGCGGCTTTGCCCGCGGCCTATTTTTGGTACACGGAGGCCCCTCGTAAAGTCTCGCGGCATTCCGAGTCCGGCGGACGAAGTTGGCCAGCCCCACCCCCCAAGGCTGTAGCCCACTCGTTTTTGTGGCCTTTTTTCGCTGGACGAACTTGGCGCCCCGGCCTTCGGGCTGTTATTTTTGGGCGCGGCTTTGCCCGCTACCTATTTTTGGCACACGGAGGCCCCTCGCAAAGTCTCGCGCCATTCCGAGTCCGGCGGACGAAGTGTGCCAGCCCCACCCCCCAAGGCTATAGCCCACCCGTTTTTGTGGCCTTTTACCGCTGGACGAACTTGGCGCCCCGGCCTTCGGGGGGTTATTTTTAGGCGCGATTTTGCCCACGGATTATTTATGGCACACGGAGATTCCTCGCAAAGTCTCACGGCATTCCGAGTCCGGCGGACGAAGTTGGCCAGCCCCACCCCTCACGGTTATAGCCCACCCGTTTTTGTGGCCTTTTTCCGCCGGACGAACTTGCCGCCCCGTCCTTCGGGCGGTTATTTTTGGGCGCGGCTTTGCCCGCGGCCTATTTTTGGTACACGGAGGCCCCTCGTAAAATCTCGCGGCATGCCGAGTCCGGCGGACGAAGTGGGCCAGCCCCACCCCCCAAGGCTATAGCCCACCCGTTTTTGTGGCCTTTTTCCGCTGGACAAACTTGGCGTCCCGGCCTTCCAGCGGTTATTTTTGGGCGCGGCTTTGCCCGCGGCCTACTTTTGGCACACGTAGGCCCCTCGCAAGGTCTTGCTGCTTTCCTAGTCCGGCTGATGAAGTTGGCCAGCCCCACACCCCAAGGCTATAGCCCACCCGTTTTTGTGGCCTTTTTCCGCTGGACGAACTTGGCGTCCCGGCCTTCCAGCGGTTATTTTTGGGCGCGGCTTTGCCCGCGGCCTACTTTTGGCACACGTAGGCCCCTCGCAAGGTCTTGCTGCTTTCCTAGTCCGGCTGATGAAGTTGGCCAGCCCCACACCCCAAGGCTATAGCCCACCCGTTTTTGTGGCCTTTTTCCGCTGGACGAACTTGGCGCCCCGGACTTTTGGCGGTTATTTTTGGGCGCGGCTTTGACCGTGGAGTATTTTTGGTACACGGAGGCCCCTCGCAAAGTCTCGCCATATTCCGAGTCCGGCGGACGAAGTTGGCCAGCCCCACCCCCCAAGGCTATAGCCCACCCGTTTTTGTGGCCTTTTTCCGCTGGACGAACTTGGCGCCCCGGCCTTCGGGCGGTTATTTTTTATCGCGGTTTTGCCCACAGCCTATTTTTAGCACACGGAGGCCCCTCGCAAAGTCTCGCGGCATTCCGAGTCTGGCGGACGAAGTGGGCCAGCCCCACCCCCCAAGGCTGTAGCCCACCCGTTTTTGTGGCCTTTTTTCGCGGGACGAACTTGGCGCCCCGGCCTTCGGGCTGTTATTTTTGGGCGCGGCTTTGCCCGCTCCCTATTTTTTGCACACGGAGGCCCTCGCAAAGTCTCGCGCCATTCCGAGTCCGGCGGACGAAGTTGGCCAGCCCCACCCCCCAAGGCTGTAGCCCACCCGTTTTTGTGGCCTTTTTTCGCTGGACGAACTTGGCGCCCCGGCCTTCGGGCGGTTATTTTTGGGCGCGGCATTGCCTGCGGCCTATTTTTGGCACATGGAGGCCCCTCGTAAAGACTTGCGGCATTCCGAGTCCGGCGGACGAAGTTGGCCAGCCCCACCCCCCAAGGCTGTAGCCCACTCGTTTTTGTGGCCTTTTTTCGCTGGACGAACTTGGCGCCCCGGCCTTCGGGCTGTTATTTTTGGGCGCGGCTTTGCCCGCTACCTATTTTTGGCACACGGAGGCCCCTCGCAAAGTCTCGCGCCATTCCGAGTCCGGCGGACGAAGTGTGCCAGCCCCACCCCCCAAGGCTATAGCCCACCCGTTTTTGTGGCCTTTTACCGCTGGACGAACTTGGCGCCCCGGCCTTCGGGGGGTTATTTTTAGGCGCGATTTTGCCCACGGATTATTTATGGCACACGGAGATTCCTCGCAAAGTCTCACGGCATTCCGAGTCCGGCGGACGAAGTTGGCCAGCCCCACCCCTCACGGTTATAGCCCACCCGTTTTTGTGGCCTTTTTCCGCCGGACGAACTTGCCGCCCCGTCCTTCGGGCGGTTATTTTTGGGCGCGGCTTTGCCCGCGGCCTATTTTTGGTACACGGAGGCCCCTCGTAAAATCTCGCGGCATGCCGAGTCCGGCGGACGAAGTTGGCCAGCCCCACCCCCCAAGGCTGTAGCCCACCCGTTTTTGTGGCCTTTTTTCGCTGGACGAACTTGGCGCCCCGGCCTTCGGGCTGTTATTTTTGGGCGCGGCTTTGCCCGCTCCCTATGTTTGGCACACGGAGGCCCCTCGCAAAGTCTCGCGCCATTCCGAGTCCGGCGGACGAAGTTGGCCAGCCCTACCCCCCAAGGCTGTAGCCCACCCGTTTTTGTGGCCTTTTTTCGCTGGACGAACTTGGCGCCCCGGCCTTCGGGCGGTTATTTTTGGGCGCGGCATTGCCTGCAGCCTATTTTTGGCACATGGAGGCCCCTCGCAAAGTCTCACGGCATTCCGAGTCCGGCGGACGAAGTTGGCCAGCCCCACCCCTCAAGGTTATAGCCCACCCGTTTTTGTGGCCTTTTTCCGCCGGACGAACTTGCCGCCCCGTCCTTCGGGCGGTTATTTTTGGGCGCGGCTTTGCCCACGGCCTATTTTTGGTACACGGAGGCCCCTCGTAAAGTCTCGCAGCATGCCGAGTCCGGCGGACGAAGTGTGCCAGCCCCACCCCCCAAGGCTATAGCCCACCCGTTTTTGTGGCCTTTTACCGCTGGACGAACTTGGCGCCCCGGCCTTCGGGGGGTTATTTTTAGGCGCGATTTTGCCCACGGATTATTTATGGCACACGGAGATCCCTCGCAAAGTCTCACGGCATTCCGAGTCCGGCGGACGAAGTTGGCCAGCCCCACCCCTCAAGGTTATAGCCCACCCGTTTTTGTGGCCGTTTTCCGCCGGACGAACTTGCCGCCCCGTCCTTCGGGCGGTTATTTTTGGGCGCGGCTTTGCCTGCGGCCTATTTTTGGTACACGGAGGCCCCTCGTAAAGTCTCGCGGCATGCCGAGTCCGGCGGACGAAGTGTGCCAGCCCAACCCCCCAAGGCTATAGCCCACCCGTTTTTGTGGCATTTTTCCGCTGGACGAACTTGGCGCCCCGGCCTTCGGGCAGTAATTTTTGGGCGCGGCTTCGCCCGCGGCCTATTTTTGGCACACGGAGGCCCCTCACAAAGTCCCGCGGCATGCCGAGTCCGGTGGACGAAGTGGGCCAGCCCCACCCCCCAAGATTATAGCCCCCCCGTTTTTGTGGCCTTTTACCGCTGGACGAACTTGGCGCCCCAGCCTTCGGGTGGTTATTTTTAGGTGCGGCTTTGCCCACGGCCTATTTTTGGCACACGGAGGCCCCTCACAAAGTCTCGCGGCATTCCTAGTCCGGCGGACGAAGTTGGCCAGCCCCACCCCCCAAGGCTATAGCCCACCCGTTTTTGTGGCCTTTTTCCGCTGGACGAACCTGGCGCCCCGGACTTTTGGCGGTTATTTTTGGGCGCGGTTTTGACCATGGAGTATTTTTGGTACATGGAGGCCCCTCGCAAAGTCTCTCCATATTCCGAGTCCGGCGGACGAAGTTGGCCAGCCCCACCCCCCAAGGCTATAGCCCACCCGTTTTTGTGGCCTGTTTCCGCCGGACGAACTTGGCGCCCCGGCCTTCGGGCGGTTATTTTTGGGCGCGCCTTTGCCCACGGCCTATTTTTGCACACGGAGGCCCCTCGCAAAGTCTCGCGCCATTCCGAGTCCGGCGGACGAAGTTGGCCAGCCCCACCCCCCAAGGCTGTAGCCCACCCGTTTTTGTGGCCTTTTTTCGCTGGACGATCTTGGCGCCCCGGCCTTCGGGCGGTTATTTTTGGGCGCGGCATTGCCTGCGGCCTATTTTTGGCACATGGAGGCTCCTCGTAAAGACTCGCGGCATTCCGAGTCCGGCGGACGAAGTTGGCCAGCCCCACCCCCCAAGGCTGTAGCCCACTCGTTTTTGTGGCCTTTTTTCGCTGGACGAACTTGGCGCCCCGGCCTTCGGGCTGTTATTTTTGGGCGCGGCTTTGCCAGCTACCTATTTTTGGCACACGGAGGCCCCTCGCAAAGTCTCGCGCCATTCCGAGTCCGGCGGATGAAGTGGGCCAGCCCCACCCCCCAAGGCTATAGCCCACCCGTTTTTGTGGCCTGTTTCCGCCGGACGAACTTGGCGCCCCGGCCTTCGGGCGGTTATTTTTGGGCGCGCCTTTGCCCACGGCCTATTTTTGCACACGGAGGCCCCTCGCAAAGTCTCGCGGCATTCCGAGTCCGGCGGATGAAGTTGGCCAGCCCCACCCCCCAAGGCTATAGCCCACCCGTTTTTTTGGCCTTTTTCCGCTGGACGAACTTGGCGCCCCGGCCTTCGGGCGGTTATTTTTTATCGCGGCTTTGCCTGCAGCCTATTTTTAGCACACGGAGGCCCCTCGCAAAGTCTCGCGGCATTCCGAGTCCGGCGGACGAAGTTGGCCAGCCCCACCCCCCAAGGCTGTAGCCCACCCGTTTTTGTGGCCTTTTTTCGCTGGACGAACTTGGCGTCCCGGCCTTCGGGCTGTTATTTTTGGGCGCGGCTTTGCCCGCTCCCTATTTTTGGCACACGGAGGCCCCTCGCAAAGTCTCGCGCCATTCCGAGTCCGGCGGACGAAGTTGGCCAGCCCCACCCCCCAAGGCTGTAGCCCACCCGTTTTTGTGGCCTTTTTTCGCTGGACGAACTTGGCGCCCCGGCCTTCGGGCGGTTATTTTTGGGCGCGGCATTGCCTGCGGCCTATTTTTGGCACATGGAGGCTCCTCGTAAAGACTCGCGGCATTCCGAGTCCGGCGGACGAAGTTGGCCAGCCCCACCCCCCAAGGCTGTAGCCCACTCGTTTTTGTGGCCTTTTTTCGCTGGACGAACTTGGCGCCCCGGCCTTCGGGCTGTTATTTTTGGGCGCGGCTTTGCCCGCTACCTATTTTTGGCACACGGAGGCCCCTCGCAAAGTCTCGCGCCATTCCGAGTCCGGCGGATGAAGTGGGCCAGCCCCACCCCCCAAGGCTATAGCCCACCCGTTTTTGTGGGCTTTGTCCGCTGGACGAACTTGGCGCCCCGGCCTTCGGGCAGTTATTTTTGGGCGCGGCTGTGCCCGCGGCCTATTTTTGGCACACGGAGGTGCCTCGCAAAGTCTCGCGCCATTCCGAGTCCGGCGGACGAAGTCGGCCAGCCCCACCCCCCAAGGCTATAGCCCACCCGTTTTTATGGGCTTTTTCCGCTGGACGAACTTGGCGCCCCGGCCTTCGGGCGGTTATTTTTGGGCGCGGCTTTGTCCACGGCCTATTTTTGGCACACGGAGGCCCCTCGCAAAGTCTCGCGGCATTCCGAGTCCGGCGGACGAAGTTGGCCAGCCCCACCCCCCAAGGCTATAGCCCACCCGTTTTTGTAGCCTTTTTCCGCTGGACGAACTTGGCACCCCGGCCTTCGGGCGGTTATTTTTGGGCGCGGCTTTGCCCGCGGCCTATTTTTGGCACACGGAGGCCCCTTGTAAAGTCTCGCGCCATTCCGAGTCCGGCGGAAGAAGTGGGCCCGCCCCACCCCCCCAAAACTATAGCCCACCCGTTTTTGTGGGCTTTTTCCGCTGGACGAACTTGGCGCCCCGGCCTTCGGGCGGTTATTTTTAGGCGCGGCTGTGCCCGCGGCCTATTTTTCGCACACGAAGGCGCCTCGCAAAGTCTCGCGCCATTCCGAGTCCGGCGGAAGAAGTCGGCCAGCCCCACCCCCCAAGGCTATAGCCCACCCGTTTTTGTGGGCTTTTTCCGCTGGACGAACTTGGCGCCCCGGCCTTCGGGCAGTTATTTTTGGGCGCGGCTGAGCCCGCGGCCTATTTTTGGCACATGGAGGTGCCTCGAAAAGTCTCGCGCCATTCCGAGTCCGGCGGACGAAGTCGGCCAGCCCCACCCCCCAAGGCTATAGCCCACCCGTTTTTGTGGGCTTTTTCCGCTGGACGATCATGGCGGCCCGGCCTTCGGGCGGTTAAATTTTGGCGAGGCTGTGCCCGCGGCCTATTTTTGGCACACGGAGGCACCTCGCAAAGTCTCGCGCCATTCCGAGTCCTGCGGACGAAGCTGGCCAGCCCCACCCCCCAAGGCTATCGCCCACCCCATTTTTGTGGTCTTTTTCCGCCTGATGAACTTGGCGCCCGGGGCGTCGGGCGGTTATTTTTGGGCGCGGCTGTGCCC
Source organism: Citrus unshiu (assembly GCA_033242345.1). Taxonomy (NCBI): domain Eukaryota; kingdom Viridiplantae; phylum Streptophyta; class Magnoliopsida; order Sapindales; family Rutaceae; genus Citrus; species Citrus unshiu. Next base: position 71,170 of record BTHF01000056.1, read on the forward strand.
GCGGCCTATTTTTTGTACACGGAGGTGCCTCGCAAAGTCTCGCGTCATTCCGAGTCCGGCGGACGAAGTTGGCTAGCCCCACCCCCCCAGGCTATAGCCCACCCGTTTTTTGGGCCTTTTTCCGCTGGACGAACTTGGCGCCCCGGCCTTCGGGCTGTTATTTTTGGGCGCGGCTTTGCCCGCTCCCTATTTTTGGCACACGGAGGCCCCTCGCAAAGTCTCGCGCCATTCCGAGTCCGGCGGACGAAGTTGGCCAGCCCCACCCCCCAAGGCTGTAGCCCACCCGTTTTTGTGGCCTTTTTTCGCTGGACGAACTTGGCGCCCCGGCCTTCGGGCGGTTATTTTTGGGCGCGGCATTGCCTGCGGCCTATTTTTGGCACATGGAGGCCCCTCGTAAAGACTCGCGGCATTCCGAGTCTGGCGGACGAAGTGGGCCAGCCCCACCCCCCAAGGCTGTAGCCCACTCGTTTTTGTGGCCTTTTTTCGCTGGACGAACTTGGCGCCCCGGCCTTCGGGCTGTTATTTTTGGGCGCGGCTTTGCCAGCTACCTATTTTTGGCACACGGAGGCCCCTCGCAAAGTCTCGCGCCATTCCGAGTCCGGCGGATGAAGTGGGCCAGCCCCACCCCCCAAGGCTATAGCCCACCCGTTTTTGTGGGCTTTGTCCGCTGGACGAACTTGGCGCCCCGGCCTTCGGGCAGTTATTTTTGGGCGCGGCTGTGCCCGCGGCCTATTTTTGGCACACAGAGGTGCCTCGCAAAGTCTCGCGCCATTCCGAGTCCGGCGGACGAAGTTGGCCAGCCCCACCCCCCAAGGCTATAGCCCACCCGTTTTTGTAGCCTTTTTCCGCTGGACGAACTTGGCACCCCGGCCTTCGGGCGGTTATTTTTGGGCGCGGCTTTGCCCGCGGCCTATTTTTGGCACACGGAGGCCCCTCGTAAAGTCTCGCGCCATTCCGAGTCCGGCGGAAGAAGTGGGCCCGCCCCACCCCCCAAAGCTATAGCCCACCCGTTTTTGTGGGCTTTTTCCGCTGGACGAACTTGGCGCCCCGGCCTTCGGGCGGTTATTTTTAGGCGCGGCTGTGCCCGCGGCCTATTTTTCGCACACGAAGGCGCCTCGCAAAGTCTCGCGCCATTCCGAGTCCGGCGGAAGAAGTCGGCCAGCCCCACCCCCCAAGGCTATAGCCCACCCGTTTTTGTGGGCTTTTTCCGCTGGACGAACTTGGCGCCCCGGCCTTCGGGCAGTTATTTTTGGGCGCGGCTGTGCCCGCGGCCTATTTTTGGCACATGGAGGTGCCTCGAAAAGTCTCGCGCCATTCCGAGTCCGGCGGACGAAGTCGGCCAGCCCCACCCCCCAAGGCTATAGCCCACCCGTTTTTGTGGGCTTTTTCCGCTGGACGATCATGGCGGCCCGGCCTTCGGGCGGTTAAATTTAGGCGAGGCTGTGCCCGCGGCCTATTTTTGGCACACGGAGGCACCTCGCAAAGTCTCGCGCCATTCCGAGTCCTGCGGACGAAGCTGGCCAGCCCCACCCCCCAAGGCTATCGCCCACCCATTTTTGTGGTCTTTTTCCGCCTGATGAACTTGGCGCCCGGGGCGTCGGGCGGTTATTTTTGGGCGCGGCTGTGCCCGCGGCCTATTTTTTGTACACGGAGGTGCCTCGCAAAGTCTCGCGTCATTCCGAGTCCGGCGGACGAAGTTGGCTAGCCCCACCCCCCCAGGCTATAGCCCACCCGTTTTTTGGGCCTTTTTCCGCGGGACGAACTTGGCGCCCCGGCCTTCGGGCGGTTATTTTTGGGAGCGGCTGTGCCCGTGGCCTATTTTTGGCACACGGAGGTGCCTCACAAAGTCTCGCGCCATTCCGAGTTCGGCGGACGAAGTAGGCCAGCCCGACCCCCCAAGGCTGTAGCCCACCCGTTTTTGTGGCCTTTTTCCGCTGGACGAACTTGGCGCCCCGGCCTTCGGGTTGTTATTTTTGCGAGCGGCTGTGGCCGCGGCCTATTTTTGTCACATGGAGGCGCCTCGCAAAGTCTCGCGCCATTCCGAGTCCGGCGGACGAAGTTGGCCAGCCCCACCCCCCAAGGCTATAGCCCACCCGTTTTTGTGGGCTTTTTCCGCTGGACGAACTTGGCGCCCCGGCCTTCGGGCTGTTATTTTTGGGCGCGGCTGTTCCCACGGCCAATTTTTGGTACACGGAGGCACCTCGCAAGGTCTCGCGCCATTCCGAGTCCGGCGGACGAAGTTGGCCAGCCCCACCCCCCAAGGCTATAGCCCACCCGTTTTTGTGGCCTTTTCCCGCTGGACGAACTTGGCGTCCCATCCTTCGGGCGGTTATTTTTGGGCGCGGCTATGCCCGCGGCCTATTTTTGGAACACGGAGGCACCTCGCAAAGTCTCGCCCAATTCCGAGTCCGGCGGACGAAGTTGGCCAGCCCCACCCCCCAAGGCTATAGCCCACCCGTTTTTGTGGCCATTTTCCGCTGGAAGAACTTGGCGCCCCGGCCCTCGGGCGGTTATTTTTGGGCGCGGCTGTGCCCGCGGCCTATTTTTGGCACACGGAGGCGCCTCGCAATGTCTCGCGGCATTCCGAGTCCGGCGGACGAAGTTGGCCAGCCCCACCCCCCAAGGCTATAGCCCACCCGTTTTTGTGGCCTTTTTCCGCTGGACGAACTTGGCGCCCCGGCCTGCGGGTGGTTATTTTTGGGCGCGGCTGTGCCCGCGGCCTATTTTTGGCACACGGAGGTGCCTCGCAAAATCTCGCACTATTCCGAGTCCGGCGGACGAAGTGGGCCAGCCCCACCCCCCAAGGCTATTATTGCCCACCCCGTTTTTGTGGCCATTTTCCGCTGGACGAACTTGGCGCCCTGGCCTTCGGGCGGTTATTTTTGGGCGCGGCTGTGCCCGTGGCCTATTTTTGGCACACGGAGGCATCTCGTAAAGTCTCGCGCCATTCCGAGTCCGGCGGACGAAGTTGGCCAGCCCCACCCCCCAAGGCTATAGCCCACCCGTTTTTGTGGCCTTTTTCCGCTGGGCGAACTTGGCGCCCCGGACTTCGGGCGGTTATTTTTGGGAACGGCTGTGCCCGCGGCCTATTTTTGGCACACGGAGGCACCTCGCAAAGTCTCGCGCCATTCCGAGTCCGGCGAAGGAAGCCGGCCAGCCCCACCCCCCAAGGCTATAGTCCACCCGTTTTTGTGGCCTTTTTCCGCTGGACGAACTTGGCGCCCCGGCCTTCGGGTGGTTATTTTTGCAAGCGGCTGTGGCCGCGGCCTATTTTTGTCACATGGAGGCGCCTCGCAAAGTCTCGCGCCATTCTGAGTCCGGCGGACGAAGTTGGCCAGCCCCACCCCGCAAGGCTATAGCCCACCCGTTTTTGTGGGCTTTTTCCGCTGGACGAACTTGGCGCCCCGGCCTTCGGGCGGTTATTTTTGGGAGAGGCTGTGTCCGCGGCCTATTTTTGGCACACGAAGGCGCCTCGCAAAGTCTCGCGCCATTCCGAGTCCGGCGGACGAAGTTGGCCAACCCGACCCCCAAAGGCTATAGCCCGCCCGTTTTTGTGGGCTTTTTCCGCGGGACGAACTGGGCGCCCCCGGCCTTCGGGCGGTTATTTTTGGGCGCGGCAATGGCCGCGGCCTATTTTTGGCACACGGAGGTGCCTCACAAAGTGTCGCGCCATTCCGAGTCCGGCGAAGGAAGTCGGCCAGCCCCACCCCCCAAGGCTATAGTCCAACCGTTTTTGTGGCCTTTTTCCGCTGGACGAACTTGGCGCCCCGGCCTTCGGGTTGTTATTTTTGCGAGCGGCTGTGGCCGCGGCCTATTTTTGTCACATGGAGGCGCCTCGCAAAGTCTCGCGCCATTCCGAGTCCGGCGTACGAAGTTGGCCAGCCCCACCCCCCAAGGCTATAGCCCACCCGTTTTTGTGGGCTTTTTCCGCTGGACGAACTTGGCGCCCCGGCCTTCGGGCTGTTATTTTGGGCGCGGCTGTGCCCACGGGCCAATTTTTGGTACACGGAGGCACCTCGCAAGGTCTCGCGCCATTCCGAGTCCGGCGGACGAAGTTGGCCAGCCCCACCCCCCATGGCTATAGCCCACCCGTTTTTGTGGCCTTTTCCCGCTGGACGAACTTGGCGTCCCATCCTTCGGGCGGTTATTTTTGGGCGCGGCTATGCCCGCGCCTATTTTTGGAACACGGAGGCACCTCGCAAAGTCTCGCCCAATTCCGAGTCCGGCGGACGAAGTTGGCCAGCCCCACCCCCCAAGGCTATAGCCCACCCCGTTTTTGTGGCCATTTTCCGCTGGAAGAACTTGGCGCCCCGGCCCTCGGGCGGTTATTTTTGGCGCGCGGCTGTGCCCGCGGCCTATTTTTGGCACACGGAGGCGCCTCGCAATGTCTCGCGGCATTCCGAGTCCGGCGGACGAAGTTGGCCAGCCCCACCCCCCAAGGCTATAGCCCACCGTTTTTGTGGCCTTTTTCCGCTGGACGAACTTGGCGCCCCGGCCTGCGGGTGGTTATTTTTGGGCGCGGCTGTGGCCCGCGGCCTATTTTTGGCACACGGAGGTGCCTCGCAAAATCTCGCACTATTCCGAGTCCGGCGGACGAAGTGGGCCAGCCCCACCCCCCAAGGCTATTATTGCCCACCCGTTTTTGTGGCCATTTTCCCGCTGGACGAACTTGGCGCCCTGGCCTTCGGGCGGTTATTTTTGGGCGCGGCTGTGCCCGTGGCCTATTTTTGGCACATGGAGGCACCTTGCAAATTCTCGCGCCATTCCGAGGTGCGGCGGACGAAGTCGGCCAGCCCCACCCCCGAAGGCTATAGCCCACCCGTTTTTGCGGCCTTTTTTCCGCTGGACGAACTTGTCGCCCCGGCCTTTCGGGCAGTTATTATTGGGCGCGGGCTGTGTCCGTGGCCTATTTTTAGCACACGCAGGTGCCTCGCAAAGTCTCGCGCCATTCCGAGTCCGGCGGACGAAGTTGGCCAGCTCCACCGCCGAAGGATATAGCCCACACGTTTTTGTGGTCTTTTTCCCTCTGGACGAACTTGGCGCCCCGGGCTGTTCGGGCGGTTATTTTTGGGTACGGCTGTGCCCGCGGCCTAGTTTTGGTACACGGAGGCGCCTCGCAAAGTCTCGCGCCATTCCAAGTCCGGCGGACGAAGTGGGCCAGCCCCACCCCCCCTAGGCTATAGCCCACCCGTTTTTTGGGCCTTTTTCCGCTGGACGAAATTGGCGCCCCGGCCTTCGGGCGGTTATTTTTGGGCGTGGCTGTGCCCGCAGCCTATTTTTGGCACACGGAGACGTCCTCGCAACGTCTCGCGCCATTCCGAGTCCGGTGGACGAAGTGGGCCAGCCCCACCCCCCAAGGCTATAGCCCACCCGTTTTTTGTGGGCTTTCTCCGCTGGACGAACTTGGCCGCCACGGCCTTCGGCCGGTTATTTTTGGGCGCGGCTGTACCAGCGGACTATATTTGGCACACGGAGGTGCCTCGCAAAGTCTCGCGCAATTCCGAGTCCGGCGGACGAAGTTGGCCAGCCCCACCCCCCAAGGCTATAGCCCACCTGTTTTTGTGGGGCTTTCTCCGCTGGACGAACTTGGCGCCACGGCCTTCGGCCGGTTATTTTTGGGCGCGGCTGTACCCGCGACCTATTTTTGGCACACGGAGGTGCGTTGCAAAGTCTCGCGCAATTCCGAGTCCGGCGGACGAAGTTGGCCAGCCCCCACCCCCCCAAGGCTATAGCCCACCCGTTTTGTGGCCTTTTTCCCGCTGGACGAACTTGGCGCCCCGTCCTTCGGTGCAGTTATTTTTGGGCGCGGCTGTGCCTGCGGCCTAATTTTTTGCACACGAAGGCGCCCTCGTAAACTCTCGCAGCGATTCCGAGTCCGGGCGGACGAAGTGGGCCAGCCCCACCCCCCAAGGCTATAGCCGACCCGTTTTTTGTGGCCTTTTTCCGCTGGGACGAACTTGGCGCCCCGGCCTTCGGGCAGTTATTTTTGGGCGCGGCTGTGCCCGCGGCCTATTTTTGGCACACGGAGGTGCCTCGCAAAATCTCGCACTATTCCGAGTCCGGCGGACGAAGTGGGCCAGCCCCACTCCCCAAGGCTATTATTGCCCACCCGTTTTTGTGGCCATTTTCCGCTGGATCGAACTTGGCGCCCTGGCCTTCGGGCGGTTATTTTTGGGCGCGGCTGTGCCCGTGGCCTATTTTTGGCACATGGAGGCACCTTGCAAATTCTCGCGCCATTTCCGAGTGCGGCGGACGAAGTCGGCCAGCCCCACCCCCGAAGGCTATAGGCCCACCCGTTTTTGCGGCCTTTTTCCGCTGGACGAACTTGTCGCCCCGGCCTTCGGGCAGTTATTATTGGGCGCGGCTGTGTCCGTGGCCTATTTTTAGCACACGCAGGTGCCTCGCAAAGTCTCGCGCCATTCCGAGTCCGGCGGACGAAGTTGGCCAGCTCCACCGCCGAAGGATATAGCCCACTACGTTTTTGTGGTCTTTTTCCCCTGGACGAACTTGGCGCCCCGGGCTTCGGGCGGTTATTTTTGGGTACGGCTGTGCCCGCGGCCTAGTTTTTGGTACACGGAGGCGCCTCGCAAAGTCTCGCGCCATTTCCAAGTCCGGCGGACGAAGTGGGCCAGCCCCACCCCCTAGGCTATAGCCCACCCCGTTTTTTGGGCCTTTTTTCCGCTGGACGAAATTGGCGCCCCGGCCCTTCGGGCAGTTATTTTTGGGCGCGGCTGTGCCTACGGCCTATTTTTTGCACACGAAGGCGCCTCGTAAAACTCTCGCGCGATTCCGAGTCCGGCGGACGAAGTGGGCCAGCCCCACCCCCCCAAGGCTATAGCCGACCCGTTTTTGTGGCCTTTTTCCGCTGGACGAACTTGGCGCCCCGGCCTTTCGGGCAGTTATTTTTGGGCGCGGCTGTGCCCGCGGCCTATTTTTTGCACACGAAGGCGCCTCGCAATGTCTTGCACGATTACGAGTCCGGCGGACGAAGTTGGCCAGCCCCACCCCCCAAGGCTATAGCCGACCCGTTTTTGTGGCCATTTTCCGCTGGACGAACTTGGCGCCCCGGCCTTCGGGCAGTTATTTTTGGGTACGGCTGTGCCCGCTGGCCTATTTTTGGCACACGGAGGCACCTAGCAAATTCTCGCGCCATTCCGAGTGCGGCGGACGAAGTTGGCCAGCCGCAACCCCGAAGGCTATAAGCCACCCGTTTGTGTGGCCTTTTTCCGCTGGACGAACTTGTCTCCCCTGCCTTCGTCAGTTATTTTTGGGCTCGGCTGTGCCCGTGGCCTATTTTTAGCACACGCAGGTGCCTCGCAAAGTCTCGTGACATTCCGAGTCCGGCGGACGAAGTTGGCCAGCTCCACCGCCGAAGGATATAGCCCACACGTTTTTGTGGTCTTTTTCCGCTGGACGAACTTGGCGCCCCGGCTTCGGGCAGTTATTTTAGGGTGCGGCTGTGCCCGCGACCTATTTTCGGGACACGGAGGCGCCTCGCAAAGTCTCGCACCATTCCGAGTCCGGCGGACGAAGGTTGGCCAGCCCCACCCCCCAAGGCTATAGCCCACCCGTTTTTTGGCCTTTTTCCGCTGGACGAACTTGGCGCCCCGGCCTTCGGCCAGTTATTTTTGGGCGTGGCTGTGCCCGTAGCCTATTTTTGGCACACGGAGGCTTCTCGCAAAGTCTCGCGCCCTTCTGAGTCCGGCGGGACGAAGTGGCCAGCCCCACCCCCAAAGGCTATAGCCCCACCCGTTTTTGTGGCCTTTTTCCGCTGGATGAACTTGGCTCCCCGGCCTTCGGGCGGTTATTTTTGGGCGCGGCTGTGCCCGCAGCCTATTTTTGGCACACGGAGGGGCCTCGGAAAGTCTCGCGCCATTCCGAGTCCGGCGGACGAAGTTGGTCAGCCCCACCCCCCAAGGCTATAGCCCACCCGTTTTTTGGGCCTTTTTCCGCTGGACGAACTTGGCGCCCCGGCCTTAGGCCAGTTATTTTTCGGCGTGGCTGTGCCCGCAGCCTATTTTTGGCACTCAGGAGGCTTCTCGCAAAGTCTCGCGCCCTTCCAAGTCCGGCGGACGAAGTGGGCCAGCCCCACCCCCAAAGGCTATAGCCCACCAGTTTTTGTGGCCTTTTTCCGCTGGATGAACTTGGCGCCCCGGCCTTCGGGCGGTTATTTTTGGGCGCAGCTGTGCCCGCAGCCTATTTTTGGCACACGGAGGGGCCTCAGAAAGTCTCGCGCCATTCCGAGTCCGGCGGACGAAGTTGGTTAGCCCCACCCCCGAAGGCTATAGCCCACCCGTTTTTGTGGCCTTTTTCCCGCTGGACGAACTTGGCGCCCCGGCCTTCGGCCAGTTATTTTTGGGCGTGGCTGTGCCCGTAGCCTATTTTTGGCACACGGAGGCTTCTCGCAAAGTCTCGCGCCCTTCTGAGTCCGGCGGACGAAGTGGGCCAGCCCCACCCCCCAAAGGCTATAGCCCACCCCGTTTTTGTGGCCTTTTTCCGCTGGATGAACTTGGCTCCCCGGCCTTCGGGCGGTTATTTTTGGGCGCGGCTGTGCCCGCAGCCTATTTTTGGCACACGGAGGGGCCTCGGAAAGTCTCGCGCCATTCCGAGTCCGGCGGACGAAGTTGGTCAGCCCCACCCCCCAAGGCTACTATGCCCACCCCGTTTTTTGGGCCTTTTTCCGCTGGACGAACTTGGCCGCCCCGGCCTTAGGCCAGTTATTTTTCGGCGTGGCTGTGCCCGCAGCCTATTTTTGGCACACGGAGGCTTCTCGCAAAGTCTCGCGCCCTTCCAAGTCCGGCGGACGAAGTGGGCCAGCCCCACCCCCAAAGGCTATAGCCCACCAGTTTTTGTGGCCTTTTTTCGCTGGATGAACTTGGCGCCCCGGCCTTCGGGCGGTTATTTTTGGGCGACAGCTGTGCCCGCAGCCTATTTTTGGCACACGGAGGGGCCTCAGAAAGTCTCGCGCCATTCCGAGTCCGGCGGACGAAGTTGGTTAGCCCCACCCCCGAAGGCTATAGCCCACCCCGTTTTTGTGGCCTTTTTCCGCTGGACGAACTTGCCGCCCCAGCCTTCGGTGCGGGTTATTTTTGGGCGCACCTGTGCCCGTGGCCTATTTTTGGCACACGGAGGGGCCTCGGAAAGTCCTCGCGCCATTCCGAGTCCGGCGGACGAAGTTGGCCAGCCCCACCCTCGAAGGCTATAGCCCACCCGTTTTTGTGGCATTTTGCCGCTGGACGAACTTGCCGCCCCCGGCCTTCGGGCGGTTATTTTTGGGCGCCAGCTGTGCCCGCGGCCTATTTTTGGCACACGGAGGCACCTCGGAAAGTCTCGCGCCATTCCGAGTCCGGCGGACGAAGTTGGCCAGCCCCACCCCCGAAGGCTATAGCCCACCCGTTTTTGTGGCCTTTTTCCGCTGGACGAACTTGGCGCCCCGGCCTTCGGGCGGTTATTTTTGGGCTGCGACTGTGCCCACGGCCTATTTTTGGCACACGAGTCGCCTCGCAAAGTCTCGCGCCATTCCGAGTCCGGATGACGAAGTTGGCCAGCCCGACCCCCGAAGGATATAGCCCACACGTTTTTGTGGTCTTTTTCCACTGCACGAACTTGGCGCCCCGGTCTTCGGGCGGTTATTTTTGGGTGCGGCGTGTGCCCGCGGCCTATTTTCGGGACACGGAGGCACCTCGCAAAGTCTCGCGCCATTCCGAGTCCGGCGGACGAAGTTGGCCAGCCCCACCCCCCAAGGCTATAGCCCACCCGTTTTTTTGGGCCTTTTTTCCGCTGGACGAACTTGGCGCCCGGCCCTTCGGCCAGTTATTTTTGGGCGTGGCTGTGCCCGCAGCCTATTTTTGGCACACGGAGGCTTCTCGCAAAGTCTCGCGCCCTTCCGAGTCCGGCGGACGAAGGGGGCCCGCCCCACCCCCAAAGGCTATAGCCCACCCGTTTTTGTGGCCTTTTTCCGCTGGACGAACTTGGCGCCCCCGGCCTTCGGGCGGTTAATTTTTGGGCGCAGCTGTGCCCGCGGCCTATTTTTGGCAACGGAAAGCGCCTCGCAATGTCTCGCGCCATTCCGAGTCCGGCGGACGAAGTGGGCCAGCCCCACCCCCCAAGGCTATAGCCCACCCGTTTTTGTGGCCTTTTTCCACTGGAACGAACTTGGCGCCCCGGCCTTCGGGCGGTTATTTTTGGGCGCGGCTGTGCCCGCGGCCTAATTTTTGGCACACGGAGGCGCCTCGCAAAGTCCTCGCGCCATTCCGAGTCCGGCGGACGAAGTTGGCCAGCCCGACCCCCGAAGGATATAGCCCACCCGTTTTTGTGGTCCTTTTCGGCTGGACGAACTTGGCGCCCCGGGCTTCGGGCAGTTATTTTTGGGCGCGGCTGTGCCCGTGGCCTATTTTTAGCACACGGAGGTGCCTCGCAAAGTCTCGCGCCATTACGAGTCCGGCGGACGAAGTTGGCCAGCCCCACCCCCCAAGGCTATAGCCCACCCGTTTTTTGGGCCTTTTTCCGCTGGAACGAACTTGGCGCCACTGCCTTCGAGGGGTTATTTTTGGGGGCGGCTTTGCCCGCGGGTTATGTTTTGCACACGGAGGGTACCTTGCAAAGTCTCGTGCCATTCCCAGTCCGGCGGACGAAGTTGGCCAGCCCCACCCCCGAAGGCTATAGCCCACCCGTTTTTGTGGTCCTTTTCGGCTGGACGAACTTGGCGCCCCGGCCTTCGGGCGGTTATTTTTGGGCGCAGCTGTGCCCGCGGCCTATTTTTGGCACACGGAAGCGCCTCGCAATGTCTCGTGCCATTCCGAGTCCGGCGGACGAAGTGGGCCAGCCCCACCCCCCAAGGCTATAGCCCACCCGTTTTTGTGGCCTTTTTCCGCTGGACGAACTTGGCGCCCCGGCCTTCAGGTGGTTATTTTTTAGTGCGGCTGTGCCGGCGGCCTAATTTTGGCACACGGAGGTGCCTCGCAAAGTCTCGCGCCATTCCGAGTCGTGCGGACGAAGTTGGCCAGCCCCACCCCCGAAGGCTATAGCCCACCCGTTTTTGTGGCCTTTTGCCGCTGGACGAACTTGCCGCCCCCGGCCTTCGGGCAGTTATTTTTGGGCACAGCTGTGCCCGCGGCGTATTTTTGGCACACGGAGGCGCCTCGCAAAGTCTCGCGCCATTCCGAGTCCGGCGGACCGACAAGTCGGCCAGCCCCACCCCCCAAGGCTATAGCCCACCCGTTTTTTGGGCCTTTTTCCACTGGACAAACTTGGCGCCCCGGCCTTCGGGCGGTTATTTTTGGGCTCGGCTGTGCCCGCGGCCTATTTTTGGCACACGGAGGCACCTCGTAAAGTCTCGCGCAATTCCGAGTCCGGCGGACGAAGTTGCCCAGCCCCACCCCCCAAGGCTATAGCCCACCCGTTTTTGTGGCCTTTTTCCGCTGGGACGAACTTGGCGCCCCGGCCTTCGGGCGGTTATTTTTGGGCGCGGCTGTGCCCGCGGCCTATTTTTGGCACACGGAGGCGCCTCGCAAAGTCTCGCGCCATTCCGAGTCCGGCGGACGAAGTTGGCCAGCCCCACCCCCGAAGGCTATAGCCCACCCGTTTTTGTGGCCTTTTTGCCGCTGGAACGAACTTGCCGCCCCGGCCTTCGGGCAGTTATTTTGGGGCGCGTCTTTGCCCGCGGCCTATTTTTGGCACACGGAGGTGCCTCGCAAGGTCTCGCGCCATTCCGAGTCCGGCGGACGAAGTTGGCCAGCCCGACCCCCCAAGGCTATAGCCCATCCGTTTTTGTGGCCTTTTTCCGCTGGACGAACTTGGCGCCCCGGCCTTCGGGCGGTTATTTTTGGGCGCGGCTGTGCCCGTGGCCTATTTTTTGCACACGGAGGGACCTCGCAAAGTCTCACGCCATTCCGAGTCCGGCGGATGAAGTTGGCCAGCCCCACCCCCATGGCTATAGCCCACCCGTTACTGTGGGCTTTTTCCGCTGAACGAACTTGGCGCCCCAGCCTTCAGGCGGTTATTTTTGGGCGCGGCTTTGCCCATGGGCCTATTGTTGGCACACGGAGGCACCTCGCAAAGTCTCGCACCATTCCGAGTCCCGCGGACGAAGTTGGCCAGCCGCACCCCCCCAAGGCTATAGCCCACCCGTTTTGTGGCCTTTTTCCGCTGGACGAACTTGGCGCCCCAGCCTTCGGGAGGTTATTTTGGGCGCCGTCTGTGCCCGGCGACCTATTTTTGGCACACGGAGGCGCCTCGCAAAGTCTCGCGCCATTCCGAGTCCGGCGGATGAAGTTGGCCAGCCCCCACCCCCGAAGGCTATAGCCCACCCGTTTTTTGTGGGTTTTTTCCGCTGGACGAACTTGGCGCCCCAGCCTTCAGGCGGTTATTTTTGGGAGCGGATTTTGTCCGCGGCCTATTGTTGGCACACGGAGGCACCTCGCAAAGTCTCGCGCCATTCCGAGTCCGGGCGGATGAAGTTGGCCAGCCCCACCCCCGAAGGCTATAGCCCACCCGTTTTTGTGGCCTTTTGCCGCTGGACGAACTTGCTGCCCCGGCCTTCGGGCAGTTATTTTTGGGGGCGCAGCTGTGCTCGCGGCCTATTTTGGCACACGGAGGTGCCTCGCAATGTCTCGCGCCATTCCGAGTCCGGCGGACGAAGTTGGCCAGCCCCACCCCCCAAGGCTATAGCCCACCCGTTTTTTGGGCCTTTTTCCGCTGGACGAACTTGGCGCCCCGGCCTTCGGGCGGTTATTTTTTGGGCGCGGCTGTGCCCGCGGGCCTATTTTTGGCACACGGAGGCGCCTCGCAAAGTCTCGCGCCATTCCGAGTCCGGCGGACGAAGTTGGCCAGCCCCACCCCCGAAGGCTATAGCCCACCCGTTTTGTGGCCTTTTGCCGCTTGGACGAACTTGCCGCCCCGGCCTTCGGGCAGTTATTTTGGGGCGCGTCTTTGCCCGCGGCCTATTTTTGGCACACGGAGAGGTGCCTCGCAAAGTCTCGCGCCATTCCGAGGTCCGGCGGACGAAGTTGGGCCAGCCCGACCCCCCATAGGCTATAGCCCATCCGTTTTTGTGGCCTTTTTCCGCTGGACGAACTTGGCGCCCCGGCCTTCGGGCGGTTATTTTTGGGCGCGGCTGTGCTCGCGGCCTATTTTTGGCACACGGAGGTGCCTCGCAAAGTCTCGCGCATTCCGAGTCCGGCGGACGAAGTTGGCCAGCCCCACCCCCCAAGGCTATAGCCCACCCGTTTTTTGGGCCTTTTTCCGCTGGACGAACTTGGCGCCCCGGCCTTCGGGTGGTTATTTTTGAGTGCTGCTGTGGCCGTGGCCTATTTTTGGCACACGGAGGCACCTCGCTAAGTATCGCGCCAATCCGAGTCCGGCGGACGAAGTGGGCCAGCCCCACCCACCAAGGCTATAGCCCACCCATTTTTGTGGCATGTTTCCGGCTGGACGAACTTGGCGCCCCGGCCTTCGTGGGCAGTTATTTTTTAGCGCTGGCTGTGCCCGCGCCTATTTTTGGCACACGGAGGCGCCTCGAATAGTCTGGCGCCATTCCGAGTCCAGCGGACGAAGTTGGCCAGCCCCACCCCCCAATGGCATAGCCCACCCGTTTTTGTGGCATTTTTCCGCTGGACGAACTTGGCACCCACCGGCCTTCAGGCCGTTATTTTTGGGCGCGGCTGTGCCCGCAGCCTATTTTTGGCCACATGGAGGCGCCTCGCAAAGTTCTCGCGCCATTCCGAGTCCGGCGGACGAAGTTGGCCAGCCCCACCGCCCAAGGCTATAGCCCACCCGTTTTTGTGGCCTTTTTTCCGCTGGACGAACTTGGCGCCCCCGGCCTTCGGGCATTTATTTTTGGGCGCGGCTGTGCCCGCGGCCCTATTTTTGGCACACGGAGGCGCCTCGCAAAGTCTCGCGCCATTCCGAGGTCCGGCGGACGAAGTTGGCCAGACCCCACCCCCCAAGGCTATAGCCCACCCCGTTTTTTGGGCCTTTTTCCGCTGGAACGAACTTGGCGCCCCGGCCTTCGGGTGTTATTTTTGAGTGCTGCTGCGGCCGTGGCCTATTTTTGGCACACGGAGGCGCCTCGCTAAGTATCGCGCCAATCCGAGTCCGGCGGACGAAGTGGGCCAGCCCCACCCCCCAAGGCTATAGCCCACCCATTTTTGTGGCCTTTTTCCGCTGGACGAACTTGGCGCCCCCGGCCTTCGGGTGGTTATTTTTGAGTGCTGCTGTGCGCAGTGGCCTATTTTTGGCACACGGAACGCGCCTCGCTATGTATCGCGCCAACCCGAGTCCGGCGGACGAAGTGGGCCAGCCCCACCCCCCAAGCTATAGCCCACCATTTTTGTGGCCTTTTTTCGCTGGACGAACTTGGCGCCCCGGCCTTCGGGCGGTTATTTTTTAGCGCGGCTGTGGCCGCGGCCTATTTTTGGCACACGGAGGCGCCTCGCAAAGTCTCGCGCCATTCCGAGTCCGGCGGACGAAGTTGGCCAGCCCCCCCCCCCCCCCCCAAGGCTATAGCCCACAACCGTTTTTGTGGCATTTTTCCGCTGGACGAACTTGGCGCCCCGGCCTTCAGGCCGTTATTTTTGGCTGCGCGGCTGTGCCCGCGGCCTATTTTTGTCACACAGAGTCGCCTTGCAAAGTCTCACGCCATTCCGAGTCCGGCGAACGAGGTTGGCCAGCCCCACCCGCCAAGGCTATAACCCACCCGTTTTTGTGGCTTTTTTCCGCTGGACGAACTTGGCGCCCCAGCCTTCGGGCGGATATTTTTGAGCGCGAGCTGTGCCCTCATCCTTTTTTGGCACATGGAGGTGCCTCGTAAAATCTCACGCCATTCTGAGTCCGGCGGGACGAAGTTGGCCAGCCCCGCCCCCCAAGGCTATAGCCCACCCGTTTTTGTGGCCTTTCTTCCGCTGGACGAACTTGGCGCCCCGGCCTTCGGGCGGTTATTTTTGGGCGCGGCTGTATCCGCGGCCTATTTTTGGCACACGGAGGCGCCTCGAATAGTCTCACGCCATTCCGAGTCCGGCGGACGATGTTGGCCAGCCCCACCCCCCAAGGCTATAGCCCACCCGTTTTTGTGGCCTTTTTCCGCTGGACGAACTTGGCGCCCCGGCCTTCAGGCCGTTATTTTTGGGGGCGGCTTTGCCCGCGGCCTATTGTTGGCACATGTAGACGCCTCGCAAAGTCTCGCGCCATTCCGAGTCCGGCGGACGACGTTGGCGAGCCACACCCCCCAAGGCTATAGCCCACCCGTTATTGTGGCCTTTTTCCGCTGGACGAACTTTGCGCCCCGGCCTTCGGGCGGCTTATTTTTGGGCGCGCGGCTGTGCCCGCGGCCTATTTTTGGCACACAGAGGTGCCTCGCAAAGTCTCACGCCATTCCGAGTCCGGCGGACTAAGTTGGCCAGCCCCCACCGCCCCAAGGCTATAGCCCCACTGTTTTTGTGGCTTTTATCCGCTGGAGGAACTTGGCGCCCCATCCTTCGGGCGGTTATTTTTGGGGTCGGCTATGCCCGCGGCCTATTTTTGGCGCACGGAGGCACCTCGCAAAGTCTCGTGCCATTCCGAGTCCGGCGGACGAAGTTGGCCAGCCCCTCCCCCCAAGGCTATAGCCCACCCGTTTTTGTGGCCTTTTTCCGCTGGACGAACTTGGCGTCCCGGTCTTCGGGCGGTTAATTTTTGGGTGCGGCTGTGCCCGCGGCCCTATTTTTGGCACACGGAGGGACCTCGCAAAGTCTCGCGCCATTCCGAGTCCGGCGGACGAAGTTGGCCCAGCCCCACCCCCCCAAGGCTATAGCCCACCCGTTTTTGTGGGCTTTTCTCGCTGGACGAACTTGGCGCCCCGGCCTTCGGGCGGTTATTTTTGGGCGCGGCTGTACCCACGGCCTATTTTTTGGCACACGGAGGTGCCTCGCAAAGTCTCGCGCCATTCCGAGTCCGGCGGACGAAGTTGGCCAGCCCCACCCCCCAAGGCTATAGCCCCACCCGTTTTTGTGGCCTTTTTACGCAGGACGAACTTGGCGCCCCAGCCTTCGGAAGCGGTTATTTTTGGGTGCGGCTGTGTCCGCGGCCTATTTTTAGCACACCGGAGGGGCCTCACAAAGTCTCGCGCCATTCCGAGTCCGGCGGACGAAGTGGGCCAGCCCCACCCCCCAAGGCTTTAGCCCACCCGTTTTTGTGGCCTTTTTCCGCTGGACGAACTTGGCGCCCCAACCTTCGGGCGGTTATTTTTGGGCGCGGCTGTTCCCGTGGCCTATTTTTGGCACACGGAGGCGCCTCGCAAAGTCCTCGCGCATTCCGAGTCCGGCGGACGAAGTTGGCCAGCCCCACCCCCCACGGGCTATAGCCCACCCGTTTTTGTGGGTTTTTTCCGCGGGACGAACTTGGCGCCCCGGCCTTCGGGTGTTTAGTTTTGGGCGTGGCTGTGCCCGCGGCCTATTTTTGGCACACCGGAGGGCACCTCGCAAAGGCTCGCGCAATTCCGAGTCCGGCGGACTAAGTTGGCCAGCCCCACCCCCCAAGGCTATAGCCCACCCGTTTTTGTGGGCTTTTTCCGCTGGACGAAGTTGGCGCCCCGGCCTTCGGGCGGTTATTTTTGGGCGCGGCTGTGCCCGCGGCCTATTTTTGGCACCACGGAGGCGCCTCGCAAAGTCTCGCGCCATTCCGAGTCCGGCGGACGAAGTTGGGCCAGCCCCACCCCCCAAGGCTGTAGCCCTCCCGTTTTTGTTGGCTTTTTCCGCTGGACGAACTTGGCGCCCCGGCCCTTCAGGCGGTTATTTTTGGGCGCGGCTGTGCCCGTGGCCTAATTTTTGTACCGGAGCTGCCTCTCAAAGTTTCGCGCCATTCCGAGTCCAGCGGATGAAGTTGGCCAGCCCCACCCCCCCAAGGCTATAGCCCACCCGTTTTTGTGGACTTTTTCCGCTGGACGAACTTGGCGCCCCGGCCTTCGGGCGGTTATTTTTGGGCGCCGCTGTGCCCGCGGCCTATTTTTGGCACACGGAGGCGCCTCGTAAAGTCTCACGCCATTCCGAGTCCGGCGGACGAAGTTGGCCAGCCCCCACCCCCCCAAGGTTGTAGCCCTCCCGTTTTTGTGGGCTTTTTCCGCAGACGAACTTGGCGCCCCGGCCTTCG